>JAQZBX010017394.1:0-35686 GCA_029593785.1 Cabassous unicinctus | reverse complement strand
AAAAAAAAAAAAAAAAGACAGTCTGTGGAATGAGAGAAAATAGTTGAAAACCACATATCTGATAATGGTCTAATATCCAGAATATATAAAGAAATTCTTTAACTCAGTAACAAAAAGACAAACAACCCACTTAGAAATGGGCAAAGGACTTGAATAGACATTTCTCCAAAGAAGATATACAAATGGCCAACAGGAACATGAAAAGATGCTCAACATCACTAGGCATTAGGGAAATGCAAATCGAAACTACAATGAGATACCGTTTCACACCCACCAAGATGACTATTATAAAAAAAATCAGGAAATAACAAGTGTTGACAAGGCTGTGGAGAAATTGGAACCCTTGTGCATTGCTGGTGGGACTCTGAAACAGTACAGAAACTGTGGAAAACAGTTGGGTGGTTCCTCAAAAAGTTAAAGATAGAATTACCATATGACCTAACAATTCCACTCCTAGGTATATACCTATTAGAACTTCTACCACTCCCAACAGTTCTGACACCAACTGCAAATACTGCAGTAACTCAATTAGTTAAATTCTGACTTTTAGCTACCCAGAGTTAGGCCATACACCACAGTTTAAGGGCAGCCCTCTACAAGATTGTCCTTGAGGTACCAGTCACCAATTCAGAGGTTAGGCCACCTGCATTTCTGACCACTGGCTACAAACATGGGGGTTCCCACAATCCTCAGTTTGGATACGATAATTCATTAAATCACTCACAGAACTCACTGAAAGCACTACGCTTAGGATGATCGCTTTATTTTAGTAAAAGGATACAAATAAGCTAAAAGAAGTGACATATAGAGCAAGGTCTGGTAGGGTCTCAAATGCAAGCTTCCATGTCCTCTCCAAGTGGAGTCAGAAGGTGTCACCTTCCCGGCACAGATATGTATCTTATCAATTTTGGAAGCTCACTGGTGCTTCAAGTGTCCCAAGTTTATATGGGGGTCTCATCGCATAGGCATGTTTGATTGAATCATTGTCCATGTGGTTGAACTCAATCTGCAGCACCCCCTCCTCTCCCAGAGCTCCCCCCCCCAATCACATGATTGGTCTTTCTGATGTGGTCAGTACCCCCCAACCTAAGACTGCAGGTTTGGCTGGATCCACCCTGCCATCTCATTAGCATATGATCTATCAGATGTGGTCCTGGGCCCACCATGAAAGGTGAATAACAAGACATACTCCTATCAGGAGAAATTACAAAGATATAGAAGTTATCTCCCCAGAGCTGTAAACAAAGATCAGCCAAGTTTTTTCCTTAAACTACAGTACCCAAAGAATTGAAAACAGGAGCTGGCACACATACATACCAGTGTTCAGAGCAGCAGCATTCACAGTAGTCAAAAAGCAGAATCAACCCACGTGTCTCTCAACAGATGAATGCATAAACACAATGTGGTATATACATACAATGGACTATTATTCAGCCATGAAAAGACTGAAGTTCTGATAACACCACAACATGAGTTACCCTTGAAAAATTATGTTGTGATAGAAGTCATATACAAAAAGGACAAATATTCTATCATTCCACTTGTATGAAATACCTAGACTAAGCAAATTAATAGAGACAGAAAGCAGAATAGAGAGTACAGGAACTGGAGGAAGGGGAAATGGGGAATTATTGCTTAATGAGTACAGAGTTTCTATTTGGTGTGATGAAAAAGTTTTGGTAATTGATGGTAGTAATGATTGCATGACATTATGAATATAATTAATGCCACTGAAATGTATACTTAAAATATTTAAAATGATAGTTTTTGTTTTATATAGATATGGATAATATAGATATAGATACAGATATAGATATATTTTTTTCGTTTTTTTTCCTTCGTTTTTTTGTTTATTTATTTATTTATTTATTTATTTTTTAATAGATATATTTTTAACCACACACACAAAAGCTGGCTCCCAAGTACAGTACCTTATGGTCACTATTTTATTTAAAATTCATATATACATATGCACAAGTAAAAGGAAATGTAGCAAAAATGTGAAAACTGATTATCTCTAGGTAATGGAATTACAGGTTACTTTTATTATGATTTCATATCTCTTTATATCTTCATTAAAACTATACAGTCATCCATCTATCTAACTCTTATTTATTATTCGTACCTCCTATGTTCACGGTATGTGACTTCCATGACAGTTTCATACATCCATGAGCAGAAGAAGTCACCTGAAAGTGGAACTACTGCTTTGGATTGAATTTCCAATATTTTATTACATTATTACACTTACTGTTAGATGTTTTGAGTTTTTCCAGGCCACAAACATGTTTACTTACTGGCATGCTTTGTTTTCATAGTTGTTTCAACAGCATGCAATGTGGGTGACCACAGTGTCTAAACGTAGAAGCATTCGGTATAGCATTCGGTTATGCTTTTCTTAAATGTTCAGAAAATAAAACCTGAATCGTTGGGATGCTCCTTTTCACAGAATCCTGTTACTGTTCTTTGCTTCCCCTGTTGCATACCCCTTTTGTTTGCCTTTGATGAGATTATTTGAACATTTGTTGCCACCAGCCCAGTTAGTTAACCAGCCTTTCAGATTTATATTGTCAGGTTCCCTGAGTAGTGATGACATGTGCACAAGGCAGTCATTGTGAACTTCTCAAAGTTAAAAGGTTATAGCTTTTAATACGCTTTCAGAAGTCTGTCGGGCAAAGTTCTTTGGACAAAGTGCGTCCCTTCTTATTTCTCTGCCCTGGGGCTAACCTGACTAGTTACCCTTTTGAGATAAGTTTTACCCAACTGTCCTCCTGGGATTTTATAAAATCCTAAATCAAGGTGAGAAATATCAACGTTTTGTACCCTAATCTCTATTTAAGCCACAGAGAGCTACCTTGTGCCTCTAAGCTGACCAAACCTTGTACTGTGCCACAGCTTTCTCCTGCTGCCTTCAGGTCTACTTTCAGTTTCTTCCCAACTCCTTGATACTCCTTACACATGCACTAATGTCTATTTTAGTGCAATTATTAATCACAGTGCCTTACAGTCTTTCCTTTCTAATGGTGAGCTTTTTCTGGACCTTTCTAATGGAGCTTTTGCTTTTGCATTAACCGTTTTTTTGGGTTATCAGTTTCTAACACCCAAAAGTCATTTGTCTTAAGCTAATCACTGAAATAGTAAGCATTTTCCAGAGGTAAATGCTATACCAGATTAGATAACTACCCAGTGATGAGCTCAGATTAGAATTCAGGTTGTTGGAATCCTAAACCTGGTTACGTGTGATATACAGCTGGAAAGAAAGCAAGTGCTGTCATTTGATAGCGCCCACAGTATACCCTGCTCTGCAGCTGTAGTTTTGCATTGTTTTGCTTTGGTTTGTTTAGTTTTTGGTGATGTCCCCTTTTTGGAAGAAAGGTGATGGTAGGAATGGAGACTATAATTGGGTCAGTTTTTCCATCAAAGTTTTTCCATCCAACCTCCACCAGTCTACTGTGACTGCTATGAAATGCTTTTGAGGACAAAAGAGTACATTCTAAATAAAATCTGTGTTTTTTGTGATATTTGGTTTGAACTTTTCCAGAAAATAGAGTCATTTGGTTTGGTGAACTTAGAAGAAACACATGTTTAAAAGGACAAGAAGCATACTTGTTGCCAAATAGCCCCTAAATATTTTTTTCATCAAATTAAATATTACCAAAGTAAAAAGTATGTCAGTGTGGTAAAAAATGTTTTTTAAGGAAATATCTTTAGTATTGTTATATACATATATATTTTAAATGAAAGCAACTTTATTTTTCTAGTAAATAGAAATGCTGTATTCATACTGAGTCATAGAATACAGAAAAGTATCAAGTACAAGAGCAAAATTCACCTAAAATTCTAGCACCTAGAGATAACTACTGTTACGATTTAGTTAACCAGATCTTTTTTTTTTTTTAATATTTACACACAGCGTTCACATAGAAACTCACAGAATTTTAGACACATAAGATCATACCATATCTGTGCAGTGTGACCTGCCTTTTTACTCTGTGATGTCTTCCCCCATCACGAAGTGAAAATCTGTATCCACCCTTTAAATGTCTTCAGCTGTGTGGATGTGCTATAGTTTCTTTAACTGTTCCTCTATTATAGGCATTTAGGTTGTTCCTAAATTTTGCTATCACAGACAGTTTTGATACTTAACTATATGTACAGGTTGAACATGTTATCAATTTTCTAGAAGTGGAATTTCTAGGCAAACAGCAATATCTTTAAAAAATTTTTATCTTCATTGCCATGCTGCTTTAAACATTAAAAAATAAATAAATAAATGGTATCTTGAATTTTCATACTGACTACTTCTTCTTTGCAATTTGGCTTTTCTTTCGCTGCTACAGATGGTTGCATTTTCTCACACTATTAAAATCTGAACTTGCCAAAAAATACAGTTGTGGTTTTTTAAGACAGTTGGTTCAACAGCTGTAAACTGCATGATGATGTTTATCTGTTCTTTTTATAAGCTAGTGACAGTGTCCTGAGGAAAAGCCAATGAGTTTTATCCTTAACTGTACAATGAGAAATTTCTCATTTTTCTAAGATTGCTAAAGTTTACTTTCTGAGAGGAAAAGACTGCTGGGATTTCTTTTTCTTTCTTCTAGAGCCATAAAATTTAGGGCATTTATAAGATGTGCTGTGTTTCATTTGAACATTGCAGAATGCCCAGCCCTGTGGGCAGCAGTTTCCCAGCTGAGACGGATCAAAGATGTTATTTCTGCCAGTGCAGCCATTCAGGAAAAGTAGGCAATGATCTACTGATTGGAGCTCATTTTCCTCATCAGCTCTCTCCCCATCTTCTCCCTATCTTCTCTAACCTTCTAGTCTAACGTAGCTGCTCACTTGGCTTAAGAATCTTTTATCTTCACTTACCTCTCTCATTCTACAATTCCTTTTACCTAGTGTAAGTTATTTAGATCTCCCCAAGTGCAATATCAATGGATATTTTATCTTTGCAACTTCCATTGCTTTTGCTCACAATAGATGCTCAGTAAGTATTTATTAAATGGCACAAATGTTCATAACCTAATGTGTTACTTGTTCCAGAATCGTTTGTGATTTTTTTTGCTGATATTTTTGTTTTTAATATACTGTTGGGAGAAGATAGGCCTTGGCCTAAATTTTTGGCTTATTAGAACAGAATTTCCAAGCATTTTTGAAATTTAATTTGACAGTTCCTTGTTATTATTTTTTATTATGTTAGGCTAACTAAATTATTATTGTAAGTTTTACAGCACCTAAGCGGTTAAACTTGTCATTTGATCTACTTAAGTTGACTTTGTTTTTTCCTTATGTGTTTTTAAATCCCACTCATTCTTATTTTCTTTGAATAATTTTGGCAAATATACTTAGAGGAACCCAGTTTATAGCCAGACCAGAATATACGGCACACATTGGTTTTTTGTAAATGTACAATTGTTATTGACTATCTGAGATGTGCTAAGTACTTAAATTCCTTAGCTTTTTAAATTTACAACAGTCCAAGGAGGTTATTTGTGATCAGTAGTTGAGGCTTCAGAAGGTTTTCACAAGAAACTGAAATCTGATTATAAAAATTAGCATTCTAAATCAAAGACATATCTCCTCAAGGAGACAAAATAACCCCCAGGCCTTGCAAAATTTGATTCTAATTTGGTTGTCTATGTTATTATTACTGAAGAAAGATTATGTCAAGAAGAGAGATTTCACAACTATGAGTATATAAGCAAAGGAGAGGCACTTCTGCCCCATTGGAGCTCTTCTCAGGAAAGAAGGAGCCTCAGCTAGTTTCCTCATCTAAATAGAAAAACAGAGTAACTACAAAGGGTCCACTTTCCTGATGGAGCAGTGGCTCCCTCCTAAACCTGAATCAAGGTCAAAGCCAGTGCCCTCTCTGCCAGACCACTCCCCAAGATCATTGAGTCACCATGAACCTTAAGAACAAATATTTTGCACTAGAATTAGTCTGCTAATTTATTCATTCTAAGACCTGAAACAGAATGATAGCCAAGAAAATAGTTATGTGAATCTCAGAAAGCTATGCTTCCTAAGTCAGGGTCCTTGTTCATTTCTAGTCTTGTCTCTTCATCTCTTGGCTACAAGTCTTTGTTCATAGGCATATTAAAATTAAGATCGCTAACTTCTCTTACATGCAGCATTTTTATTCATTTAATCCAAGCATTTGGAGTGGTGGTCCATGATGATTACCAGTCACATAGCAACACATACATTTTGTGAGGTTTAATATGAATATTACAGTTGTGTGATATAATAGTTCCAGAGTTACTGGAGGATGAAACTAATCTTTTTTTTAAAAATGTACTATTGATTCTCAAAATCTGTTACAGAATAGATAATGATCTTGCAGCTTTAAGACAAGAAAGTGTTTGTGTTTTGTGTAAGAATATCAAGTTTATGAAAGAGGAGACAGTACTGTAACTGAATAAACATCTGGTTTTATTGAATTATAAGTAATTTATTTGTCTATTTTCAAAGTAGCATCCTTTTATTTTTGTTTCAGGGAAGGAGAATTAGGGAGCAAGGGAAAGGTATTTGGAATTTTTGGTTATTTTAAGAAAAGTCACTAGTTTGCATAACAGTATTTGTTCCAGGTTTAAAAATTATTCCACACATATATTTCAGCTCCACTGAAGTGATCAAAATAAATGTTGAATGAGGTTTAATGTTGTGAATGCTTAGAATACATAGAGCCTAATTTTGATTTTCAATAGGAAAAAAAAACTCTGCATTACTTTTTATGGTATATGTATCTTTGTTTCCTTTTATTAGAAACTTTGAAATCACTAATATGACCCTGGAAATATCTTTAATAATCATTGTTGATGCCTCTGCTTAATTAGTGTTGTGTTCTTCCTTGGGTATATTTGAGCTCTTTATACTATTAATCTCTGGGTTAAGCAGAAAGACTTTTGAGTTCTAGGAGTCTGCCTCTCAGTTACCTTTTTGAAACCTTGTTTTTAATAGCACTTTTCTTTCTTGGCTTGCATGACATTTTATCTTTCTTTTCCTTTCTTTTTGCCGTTTGCAAAGACTCTTGGGAGGATTTGACAGATTTGGTGGAGCAAATGCGTGATGATACAGAAGGTGCGTGCCACACCAACGTCTTTCAGCTTTTTTTTCTTTTTAAAAAAATTTCTAACCACCTTTTATTGTTTTCCATAAGAGGGAGTGTCAGCTTTAGGTTTTATTTCCTATAGCAGTAACTGGAGCAGTAACCACATTTGCCAGATTTTTAATACAGGTATTTCATACAGGGTTAGGATTTTCAGTCTTGCATTTATAATCTTTGTGTTTGTGGATTTAAGTAAAGTAGCATTAATGTGTATCTACCCTGCTCCTTTAGGATATGTGTTAAATAAAATTATAAAAAGGGATATTATATCAAGATTATACTAAGTTTTTCCATGGCTGTTTTTTCATTTGTTTGTTGGGAAGGTTTAAATTTTTCAATCACCATGTGAAAAATAAATATATTTCTATGATTTTAACAGCAATAAAAAACATCCCAGGAATTTAATGTTTTTTGTCTGGAATATTGTTCTCATTTGTAGATTTCCATAATATCAAAAGCTTTCTGCTTTGTCATTTAATAGCATTCCTTTCTGGAGGAATTCTTTTGAAAAGTAGCACATAGCACATAGGTCTGAAGTCTGAAAGGTCACCAAACCAGTAATTGTTTCCTGTGTAATTGAAATGTAACTTCAGGGAATGCAAAGTGATTTATACATTTTACAATAGAAAAGAAAATTTGAGGTTTATCTCTATTTTATTGTATCATTTTACATTCTCCTACCTTGTTTCCACCGGCTTTCACACAGTCTCCCCTAGGACACCATATCCACCACTCTGCCCAGGCTAGCCTCCTCACTGTCTCTACATGAGCTGCCCTTGTCCTTCTCTCCTGCTTTGTTCCTGTGGCATCTTGCCCTGGACACTTACACCGCCACCTCCTTCCTCCTAAGCCATCTGCCCATCCCTTCAATCTACATGGAAGCTCCACAAAGCACTTTGACAGCTTTGGGCCACATTCATTTCTTCATTCACTAAAATCCCACAGAACTTGGAGCTTAAGACTGTTTACTAGTTCTCTGAGTCTTGTATGTTTATAATCCTTTTTAAGTAAACTCTTTGAGAGCAGAGATTATCTTAAACTTCTTGGTATCCTTATCAGACCCATTACAGTATACACTAGACAAAACTGAGGCAGCTTTCTCCAGTGATGTCCAACAGTATCTTCTCTTGAGCACTGTCCTTTCAATGAGTAAATTATGATCTTGGGTTTCATTTCATTTCCTAAATGCAATTGTCTTCTATCCCATCTTTGATTCTGCATTTAATATAACTGATTACATATAATTCAACGAAAACAAATACAAATCAGTATTGTCCAGTTGATTGATGGCCCATAAGAAAAAGAAGAGAAGGGGATGGGATTGTGGGAAATGGCAGAGTAGCAAGCTCCAGGAATCAGTCCCTCCACCAGAACAACTATTGAACTGGCAGTAACTGTCTGAATCAACTATTTTGAAACTCTTGAGTCTAGTAGAACATTGTATACAGCATCCAGGGAAGAAGATGTTTATAAATTTTGGTAATTACCAGTGAATTTTACTTTCCCAGCAGCAGCTACTGTTGCTTATCCCCCAGCTTCACAGCAGGCAATAGTGAAGTCCTCAACCCAAGCCTCTGGCACAGCTTGCTGGTGCCAAAGTGGGATATGAAAATCTAGTTCCCCAAGATCTAGGGATGTGCATTCCCAATGCCAACCACAGCTTTTGATCAGCTCCTTCAGATTGCTGGGTGCCCAGGGCAGCTATTGTTCTAACTTGCTTTGGGCAAAGGCAGTAGAGGAGTATTAAAGACAGTACCCGTCCTCAAAACTATGGAAAACAGTTAAAGGGCTGCATTTTCTGGGCAAGTGCCAAAGGAAAATACAGCTTCAAAGAGCTATAAAGGAGAAGCTTCTGGAACCCTTACTGGCCCCTCCCTCACTCCCTCACCAGGGCAGTGTGGAGACAGCCAGCACTCCCTTTGTGGGTCCTGGCCTCCTTCCTGTTGGAAAGACTGACCTAGAAGCTCCTCTCCAGTTCATACCCTCCTCCCAGAATTTGCCCTCCAGGCAAAAGCAGCCCAGGACAGCAAAAGTGGTTTAAGAAATAACTGAGCCACCATCCTGTGGCAGAGGTTTACCTGCTTTTAAGTCCTGCAGGGGAACACCCGGGAGAGAAAAAAAAAAAAAGGCCATAGCTGTTTCCTAGGGAGTAGAGGGGACATTCAAATTCCTGTAAACTGAGGAACTCCTAAAGCTACTAGCAAGCACAAGCCCAGGACAAGACACATGCCCAGAAAAGACAGGTAGGACCCTGCACTTTGCATTTTTCTTTGGCTGATGTACTTGGTAGGAGGGCTGAACTCTGAAGGAGAGCACCAGCTAATGCAAAACCAATTTGTGACAACTGTGAAAGGTATATTTTTACATTGGTTTGTTTGGTTTTGTTCCTGGCTCTCGGGAAAATCTGTCATATCAATAAGTGGATACAAACTCAAGAAACAGACATCTCAGAGAATAAATTCCAGGCTTAACATTTTAAGATGTTAAAATGTACAGTGTGCAACAAAAGGATACAAGCAAAGAAACAGGAAATAAAGAACCATCCAAAGGAAGGGGGTAAAAATCCAGAAAACTTCAACAAAGACCAGACTGTGGACATACTGGACAAAAACTTTTAAAAAGTGATATTCAGTGCTCAAGGAGATGAAGAAAAATACAGGGAAAGAACTAAAGGATATGAGGAAAACAATAAATGAACAATATGAGAATCTTAGTATAGATAGAAGTTTAAGAAAAGAAACCAAACAGAACTACTAGAGTTGAAGACCACAATAACTGAAATGAAAGATTTCCTGGAGAGTTTCAGCAGCAACATATTGGAACTGACAAAGAGAAGTATCAGTGAACTCGAAGACAAGACAATTGAAATGAGTCAGGCTAAGGAGCAGAAAGAATAAAGAGTTATTAAAAATACAACTAACCTAAGAGACATGTGGGACACCATCAAACATGCCAGTATACACATGATGGGAGTCCCAAAGGGAGAAGAAGGAAAGAAAGAAAGGAACAGAATAAATATTTTTTAAAAATGACAGAACTTCCCAAACTTGGTAAAAGACTTGGACATACACATCCAAAAAGCCAAAAGAATGTCAAACAGGATAAACTTGAAGAGAAGTATGTCAAAATACATGATGGTCAAACGGTCAAATGCTAGGGAAAAGGAGAGAGTTCTGAGAGCTGGAAGAGAAAAAAGCAACATGTTATTTACAAGTGAGTCCCAGTCAGATTAAGTGCTGATTTCTCATCAGTAACCATGAAGGGAAGAAAGCAATGAGTTGACATACTTGAAGTACTGAGAAAGCAATTGCCAACCAAGAATTTTATATCCAGCAAGAATTTCTTTCAAAAAAAATGAAAGGAAAGTGGATGTAACTTAAGCAGTTGGGTGCCGACCTACCACATGGGAGGTCCCGGGTTCAGTTCCCGGTGCCTCTTAAAGAAGATGAGCAAGACAGTGAGCTGACGTGATGGGCTGGTGTGGCAAGCTGACACAACAAGATGATACAGTGAGATGACGCAATGAAGAAACACAATGAGAGACACAACAAGCAGGGAGTGGAGGTGGCTCAAACGATTTCCCTCCCACATGGGAGGTCCTGGGTTTGCTTCCTGGTGCCTTCTGAAAAAGAAGGCGAACAGACACAGAGAGCACACAACAAACAGACAAAGAGAGCAGACAGCAAGCATAAACAATGGGGGTGGGGCAGAAATAAATAAATAAAATCTTTTTTTAAAAATGAAGGAGAGATTGATGTTTTCATATAAACAAAAGCTAAAAGAGTTCATTACTGCCAGGCCTGCCCTACAATCAATGCTAAAGGGAGTTTTTCAGACTAAAAGGAAAGGACACAAGGCAGTAGACCAAAATGGCATAAAGAAAGATCACTGGTAGGTACCAGATAGAGTAATTATAAATGTCAATACTATTGTTTTGTTTTGTTTTTTTAATTTCCTGGAGAGTTTCAGCAGCAACACATGTTATTCCACTTCTACTTCCTACAGGGGGTAAAAAGCAAATGTGTAAAAAGTAATGATAAATCTATGGTTTTAAACATATACTGTACAAAGATATGATTGTAACAAGAACAAAAAAAGGGAGGACTGAGGGGTATAGGAACAGTGTATGTGTGTGCTATTGAAGTCAAATTGGTATCAAATAAAAAATGG
The DNA here is from genome assembly GCA_029593785.1 of Cabassous unicinctus. NCBI lineage: Eukaryota > Metazoa > Chordata > Mammalia > Cingulata > Chlamyphoridae > Cabassous > Cabassous unicinctus. Next base: position 24,408 of record JAQZBX010017394.1, on the reverse strand, counting down.
TTGTTATATATTTAGGATGTTAGGTTTTAACCCTATGGTAGGTACAAAGAAAATATATGAAAAGTACATCCAGAAAGAAATGAAAGAGGTCTCTATATGGTACAATACAGAAAATCAAATAAGTGTAGAAGTAGGCAATAATAGAAGAATTGAGGCTCAAAATGGTCTAAGACTCACAAACACTAAATAGCAAAATGGCAGGAGAAAGTCCTGCATTATCAGTAGTTACTTTAAATGTGAATGGATTAAATTCTCCTGTCAAAAGGCAGAGATTGGCAGAATGGATAAAAAAGCATGACCCAACTATATGCTGGTTACAAGAGACTCACCTTAAATTCAAAGACATAAGTATATTGAAAATGAAAAAAGATAAAAAAATAAAAGAAAGTGAAAGGGTGGGTGGGGGGAAAAAAGCCATACGCCATGCAAGTAATAACCAAACAAGGGCTGAAGTAGCTATATTAATAACAGATAAAATAGGCTTTAAGACAAAAACTGTTACGAGGGACAAAGAAGGTTATCACATACTGATAAAGGTTTCAATTAAACAAGACATAACAATTATAAACATATATGCCATAAACAGCAGAGCCCCAAAATACAGGAAGCAAATATTGACAGATTTAAAGGGAGAAATGGACAACTCTGCATTAATTATAGGAGGGTTTAATATATCACTTTCAATAGTGGATCAATTATGGAAGCGGGTGTGGCTCAATCGATAGAGCTCCCGTTTACCATATGGGAGGCCCCGGGTTCGCTTCCCGGGGCCTCCTTGTGAGGGCAGGCCAGCCCGCATGGCGCGGTGGGCTGATGCAACAAGATCTCACAGCAAGGGGGAGATAAGCAGACACAGAAAAAAAACAGCAAATGGACACAGTGAGCACAAGCAGCAAGGGGGGATAAATAAATAAATCAATCTTAAAAAAAAAAAAATAATGGATCAATTATTTAGACAGAAGATCAATGAGGAAATAGAACACTTGAATGATACTCTAAACCAATTAAACCTAATAGACATGTATAGAACACATCACCCAACAGCAGCAGAATACACATTCTTCACAAGTGCGCATGGATCATTGTCCAGGATAGACCATATGTGTGGTCACAAAATAAGTCTCAATAAATTTATAAATATATAAATATAAATACAATCTTCTCTGAGCAAAGTGGGATGAAACTAGAAATTAATAATAGAAGGAGAAATGGAAAAGCCACAAATATAAGGAAATTTAAAAGTGTACTGTTAACCAATGGGTCAAAGAAGAAATCACAAGGAAAATTAGGAAATATCTTGAGGTGCATTCCAAAACTTATGGGCTGCAGCAAAGACAGTGCTGAGAGGGAAATTTATAACTCCAAATGCTTACATTGGAAAAGATCTCCAATCAGAGATCTCACCTCAAAACTGAAGGATCTGGAAAATGAAGAGCAAACTAAACCCAAAGTGAACAGAAGGAAAGAAATAACAAAGACAAGGGCAGAGAAATTTTGAAATAAAGAATTAAAAAAACAGAATCAACAAAACCAAAAGTTTCAGAACTTTGAAAAGATTTATAAAATTGATCTAACCTCTAGCTATACTGACAAAAAAAGAGAGAAGATGCATATAAATAAAATCAGAAATAAAAGTGGAGACATTACTACCAACCCCACAGAAACAAAAAGGACTATAATAAGATAATTACAAACCACTATACACCAACAAATTAAATAACCTAGATGAAAAGGACAAATTCCTAAAAACACACAAACTGCCTACAGTGACATAAGAAGAAACAAAAGATCTCAACAAACCAATAATTAGTAATGAGGTTGAATCAGTAATCAAAAACCTCCCAACAAGAAATGCCCAAGACCAGATGGCTTCACAGATTAATTTTACCAAATGTTCCAAGAAGAATTAACACCAATCCTACTCAAAGTCTTTTTAAAAATTGAAGAGTAGTGAACACTCTCTAACTCATTCTATGAAGCCAGCATCACCATCACACCAAGCCAGAAAAATATATCACAAGAAAAGAAAATTACAGACCAATATCTCTCATGAACATAGATGCAAAAATTCTCAACAAAATACTAGCAAAACGAATCCAAAAGCACATGAAAAGAATTATACACCATGATTAATTGGGATTTATCTCAGTTACTCAATTGTGATTTAACATAAGAAAATCAATTAACAGAAAAAAAGGGGGAAAAAAACGTATGATCATCCCAATTGATGCAGACAAGGCATTTGACAAAATTCAACATCACTTTTTGATAAATACACTTAGAAAACTAGGAATAGAAGGAAATTTTTTCAACATGATAAAGAACATAATGTGGAAAACCCACCACTAACATCATCCTTAATGGTAAACAATAGAACGCTTTCCTTCTAAAAGCAGGAACAAGACAGGGTGCTCACTCTTACCACTGTTATTGAACAATGTACTAGAAGTTCTAGCCAAAGCAATTGGGCAAAAGAAAAAAAGAAAAATAAAATGCATCCAAATTGGAAAGGAAGAAGTAAAACTTTCCCTATTTTCAGATTACATGATCCTGTATACAGAAAATCCTGAAAAACCCACAACAAAGCTACCAGAGCTAATAAATGAATTCAGCAAAGTGGCAAGGTAAAAGATCAACCCCTCAAAATCAGTAGTGTTTCTATACACTAGAGATGAGCAATCTGTAGAAGAAATAAAAACAAAAATTCCGTTTACAGTAGCTATCAAAAGGATCAAATAGCTAGGAATAAATTTAACGAAGATGTAAAGGACTTGTACACAGAAGACTACAAAATATTGCTAAAAGAAATCAAAGAAGACCTAAATAAATTGAAGGACGAGACATGTTCGTGGATTGGATGATTAAGTATTATTAAGTTTATCAGTTCCACAGAAAACTATTTACAGATTTAATGTAATGCCAATCAAAATTCCAAGAGCCTTCCTTGAAGAAATGGAAAAGCCAATCATCAAATTTATATAGAAGAGTAAGGGGCCCCAAATAGCCAAAGCCAACTTAAAAAAGAATGAAGTGGGAGGACTCATACTTCCCAATCTTAAAACTTATTACAAAACCACAGTAATCAAAACAACATGGTACTGGCATAGGGACAGACATATAGACCAATGGAATCAAATTGAGAGTTCAGAAATTAACCCATACATTTATGGCTTACTGGTTTTGACAGTGGTGCCAACTCTGCTCAATTGGAAAAGAATAGTCTCTTCAACTAATAGTGCTGGGAAAACTAGATATCCATATGCAAAAGAATGAAGGTGGATCCCTACCACACACTATATACAAGAATGAACTAAAAATTTATCAAGGGCCTAAATATAAGATCCAGCACTATACAACTCCTAGAAGAAAATGTAGGGAAGCATCTTCAGGACCTTATGTTAGGTACTGGTTTCTTAGACTTTACATCCAAAGCACAAGCAATAAAAGAAGAAATAGTTAAATGGGACCTCATCAAAATTAAAAACTTTTGTGCATCAAAGCAGTTTATCATCAAAAAGTAAAGACATTGTCTGCTTCATTCATTTACAAGTCTAGTTTTAGAGACCTTTATCATTTGACTCAACCCTTTCTGACTTCCTTTTTCAATTCTCCCCAGTAAAACCTCCCCATTCCATTCTTATTTTCTCCACCTCAATTCACACACCCATTTCTACTATCTGGAATATTTTCCTACATATTTTCTGTGATTTCACATTTAGGGCCTGGCACAGATCCTGTAGTATACTGAGATTTATCTTGCTTCTGTTCATATTACTTTTGGTGTTGTCTCATGTGGAGACAAGCATACAATATTCCAAGAAGTTAAACTCATTACTGAGATTATTATTCCTGTGTGGTTTTTTTGTTTTTGTTTTTTTTAAGTACTTGGGCCAGGGATTAAACTCGGGACCTTGTAAGTGGGATGCTGGCACTCAACCACTGAGCCACATCAGCTCCCCCGAGTTGGATTTTTTCATTTGTTTGCTTGTTGTTTGTTTTCTTTTGTTTTGTTTTTAGAAGGCACTGGGAACCGAACCCAGGACCTCCCATGTGGGAAGCAGGCGCTCAACTGTTTGAGCCACATCTGTTCCCCCCTGTTTGTTTTGTTAAATCTGGCATTTACCCAAATTACAAGCTAATAAATTAGCCCATTAGTGTTTCTTGGATACCAACACAAAAACATAAGACTGCTAAGTCAGAGACAAAGGACTTTATTATTTAGGAAATGCAAGCAGCTTGAACACGGGTATATGTGTGTCAGTTCCTCTTCCCTTTAAGTCCCATGGGGCCCATTTAGATGCTACGCATGTGGCAGATCTGTGTTGCAGCTGAGGAATTCTCAGTTTGGGGAACCCACCACTTTCATAGGAAGCAGTAGGAAAGCCTGCTTTTTGTTTGGAGGGAGACATTACCTCATCTCTCAAGGTTATCAACTGCGTAAACAACACCGAGAAATGGCCCAGGTAGAAGAGTGGTCTAGGCCTTGCAGTCTTGGTACAACCCAGTAAGACATGTAGGAGCACAAGAGATCCAAGGAGGATTCTCTTTCCTAACAGTTTACAAGTAAGGTTTAGAGGAATGAGGAGTTTCCCCAGCATCACTCAGGGAATATGAGAGAGAAAGTTCTAACTCTACTAGTTCAGAGATCTAACTATTCTAGGACACAGTGTTACCTTCTAACATCCATTTAAATTATTTCCATGGAATAAATTGAACAAAGCAAGAAACACTTGGATTGTACTTTCTACCTAAATTTCACATGGTGTATCAAGACAAAGAAGGCTGATTATAGTCCTAATGTCCAAATATTCCTAGAACTTCTAGGTGTTCTGTGGCATGGAATTCTTCAGGTGAAGGTACCTGAAGTTTGGGAAACTTTTTAAAACTAAAATTGAAGGAAGAGTAAAACAGGAATCAGTGTGGATAACCTCTTCAGAAAAAGGTGTGAGGGGAGTTATTTACAGGCATATTGGGCACAGCAGGGTTAATCCCTTCAGGTGGAGGTCCAATGGCTGATTCCTCAGGGCAGACCTTTACAGTTTGTTTGTTTGTTTGTTTGTTTTTTAACAAATCTATTTTATTGATACATACTAATAAAGCATAAATCCATCCAAGGTGTACAATCAATGGTATTCAGTGTAATCATGTATTTTATTTTATTTTATTTATTTTAAAGAAACTTTAGATTACATAAATATCACATAAAAAATATAGGGGATTCCCATTTGCCCCATTCCCTCCCCTTCCCACACTCTCCCACATTAACAACATCCTTCCTTAGTGTGGTACTTTTGTTACAATTGATGAACACATATTGAATCATTGCCACTAACAGTGGATTATAGTTTACATTATAATTTATACTCTGTCCTGTGCAATTTTGTAAATTATGACAAAATATATAATGACCTGTATCCATTATTGCAGTGTCATGCAGGACAATTCCAGTGTCCCAAAAATGCCCCCATATTACACCTATTTTACCCTCTCCCTACCCTCAGAACCTCTAGTGGCTACTGCCTTTATATCAATGATAAGTTCTTCCATTGCTAGAATAATAATAAGTCTATAGTAGAATAGCAGTAAGTCTACTTTAGTCCATTATTCATTCCCCAATCTTGAGGATTTTGGAATGTTGATACCCACTCTGCTTCTAACTGAGAGGGGGCTTAGATTCCATGGGGTAGATGGATGGAACTATCTTGCTTGCAGTTGCAGACTCTCTATTCCTTGGAATGGGTGTTGATCATCATCATCACCTTATTAGTTGTCCTGGATGAGTCCAGTGAACTGGACAGTAGGTGTTGCAACTCTGCTGATTCAGGGCTCAACTGGCACATGGACAGACCAAAGATTTGGAGAAGTTTTGGATCACAGAAGGGTCGCAACTATGGCAGGGGAGGATCATTGGTGCGGGGTGTCGGCGATTGGGGGATGCATAGGAGGGGGTTCATCTGGGGCATGTCTCTAAGGCATATGAATGTGTTCAAGTGTTGCTGGGGCATTGTCACGGTGGGTGGAGATCTACACAGTAATTGAAAGAATATCGAGTTCCCATCCTGGGGAGTTCTGCTACATTCTCTAATAGGGCAGCAAGAATCCCCCGAGTACAATGGTGGTGCCTAGTGAAGGAGGATGGACCATTGCACCAGGCCCTTGATACTGATGATTGTACTTATGAACCTTTTCTTTTGAAATTGAAACTTGGCCGCCTAGTATTATATGTTGCCTAAGAGTTACCTCCTGAGGGCCTCCTTGTTGCTCAAATGTGGCCTCTCTCTAAGCCAAACTCAGCATATAAATGCACTACCTTCCCCCACACACACCCCCGGCATAGGACATGACACCCAGGGATGAGCCTCCCTGGCACCGAGGGATTACTACCAAGCAACAACTAGCAATGCACTTGGAAAAAGACCTTGACCAGAAGGGGGAAGTGGTAAATACAAATGAGTTTTTATGGCTACGAGGTTTCAGAGTGAGTCTGGAGGTCATTCCAGAGGTTACACTTATGCATGTCTCAGCAGGATCTCATTGACTGCCACAGTGACTAGTGCCTTAAATAGCGGGGCTCCTAAGAGCTCTAGAGACATCCAGACACTATAGGCAGGGCAGACAGCTCAGGAGTTTGGCATCCTGCCAGTAGGCCTTACTTTGGAATTTATGCTCCCCAGTGTGACAGAGTTGGACTCATTTGTGGTTTCCCTACACATGGCTCTTCTGCACCTTCTATTTGAACCTATAGTTAGTACTCTACTTGATAGGTGTATGTCCAAGAGACTTAAATCTTTGGTCCATCCGTGTTTGTTTTTAATACTTAAGAAATGCAAAAGATCAGCATGGTGTAGCTCAGTGGTTGAGGGCCTGCTTTGTATGTAGGAGGTTCCAATTTTAATCCCAGGTACCTCCTGGTATATATATATCTCAGGGAAAAAATGCAAAAGTAGTATACAGAATTTTACTTATGATGATTAAATTGTAATAGTTACATAAGAAAATAGAGGCATTGGTATTCTATGGCTAATCATATTATTTTAATTTCATATCAATAAAGTTGTACATTAATCCTTTGACTTTGAGCTGTTATAAAATTACTATAACATACTACCATATATTCAGTAGCAGTTATGACTTGTCTAAAATAATATAATAATAGTAGAACATGATACTGAGTGATAAGAAAAACACTTAAAGATTTTCCAAATGCTAATAAGAAAGAAATGTAAGAAACATATTGATGTAGACCTGATTTGGGAGGGCATAGTTTGGCCTATGACTAATGGAATCTGGGAGAGTGAACCAAAACTCTTTTAGGAAGAACATTCATGATGATCTAGTTCAAACTATCTTTCATATTAAAAAACAGCACACCAAAGGTGAGTGACTTATTTAAGATCACGATTACACTATAAGAGAGATGTACCAGGTCTCCTGATTACAAATCTGGAATCTTTTCCCATTTCATAACAGAGGTTTATACTATAATCATATTCTTGAAAAGATTATATTAGATATCAGGGAAAACAAACACATGATAATGTTTTAGACTTAAAAAAAAAAAAAAAAAAGAAAAAAAGAAAGCCCTAGAGCAAGAGTTTACTAAAAATATATGTTGACAGCGTGTTCAAGGTGACATAATTATTGTGGAATACAGTGCTGTAGACATTTATGGCAGAAGTCCATTGGGTAGTAAGTCATTTGCATGTTTGTGTACTCCTCTATGTATTGGTTGTTACAGTTTTATCAGGCAAAAAAGACTCAGCAGAGTCTTGGGTTTCAATATCCCCATCATCATCACCAGCCCATATCTCTCCATTCCGATTTTCAGAATCCCATTCCTTCCTAGTCAGTGCGTTTACTAAAACAGCAGTTACCCTGCATTGTTGGGAATCTAATTTTCATTGTAATTCAGACACTCACTAATGAGACTCTTGGTGTGGTTTTCAGAAATCTCAAGTCTGCATCTGCAAGAAATAAGAGTTTCTTTCAGGTTACACATAGAAATTTTCATGTCCTTCATTTAGCACTTGAGCTGGGAATTTGAAGCCTTGAGCTCATCCTTTCTTTAACAAGTTTATCCAGCATATTCAGGAATAATTTAGAAACAGAACTGACAAGTTATATGTGTGTGTGAATGTATATATATGTAAATATTAAAGAGATTTATTTTGGGAATTGACTCATGCAACAGTGGGGATTGGCAAGTCTGAATTCCGTAGGGCAGGCTGCAAGTTGGGAATTCTGATGAAGATTTTGATGAATTCCCCCAGAGAAGCTAGCTGACTGAGGTGGAAATAGAAATTCTTCTTTATGGCTCCTCAAATCATCAATTCTCCCTGTAAGAACTTCAACTGTTTAGATGAGGTTTCTGTCATTGCTGAAGGCAGTCTTCTTTGTTGACTATAGATATAATCAGCAGTAGATGCAATCAACTGACTAATGGCTTAAATCCATGAAATACCTTCACAGTAAGAATCAGGCCAGTGTTTGCTTGACCAAATAGCTGGGCACCATAACCTAGCCAAATTGACATGTGAACTTAGCCATCACAGCTTCATTTAGTTAGCATAATCTTTTCAAGGTTCATCCATGTTGTAGCATGTATCAGAACTTCATTCCTTTTTATGGCTGAACAGTATTCCATTGTTGTGGACATACGACATTTTATTTATCCATTCATCAGTTAATGGGCATTTGGGTTTTTTCCACTTATTGAATGTTATGAATAATGTTCCTGTGAACATTTTATTTACAAAGTTTTGTGTAGACATGTTTTCAATTCTATTGAAATGATACCTAGGAATAGGTCATATGATAATTCATGTTCAACATTTTGAGGAACTTCCAGACTGTTTTCCAAACCAACTGCACCATTTTACATTCCCAACAGCAATGTATGAGGGCTTTCATATCTCCACTTCCTCACAAACACTTGTCATTTTCCAGTTTTTTGTTTGTTTGTGTGTTTGTTTTTATAGACATCCTAGTGAGTATGAAATGGTATCTCATTGTGGGTTTGACTTACATTTCCCTAATGACTAATGATTGAGCATATTTTCAGTACTTACTAGCCATTTGTATATCTTCTTTGGAAAAATGTCTACTTAATCCTTTGCCCATTTTTAAAGTGAGCTGTCTCTTTATTGTTGAGTTGTATGAGTTCTTTATATACTCTGGACACTAGACCCACAGAAGGACACCACATGACTGATTTTAATAAAAACAGTGGGATGATTAGGACTCCATGTTTTTGGCCCTCTAGAGGTTTGTGTGTAGCTTCTACTGTACAACAGCAAAAGAGGATCTTTGAGTCAGCTGTGAAGTTCTAGGGACATGTTTGTTCATCTCGCATCAGTCACAAACATCTATAGAAAATAATACAAACAGAAGCCTGGCTTGGGACTTTCTACTGATATATGTATTTATTAATTGCCCTTGATGAAGCTGGCTGTTAAATCATAGAATTATGACATGCTAAAGATAGGTGAGTCATCTAGTTCAGTGCTTCTCAAATTTAATGCACATACAGATTGCTTGGGAGTCTTGTTAAATAAAGTATGGAACCTTATTCAGTAGAATGGGTGGGACCCAAGGTTTCCCATTTCTAAAAGCTCCCAATAATATCAATCCTGATGGTCCAGGACCACGCATAGAGTAGCAAGGATGCAGTTTGTTTGGTATCAGTCATTTTGGGGGCTTTCCAAGTCATGAAAGTTTCTTTTCCCTATTACAGGATTTTGATGTGCCCCTTCTTTCACTATGACTGATAGGTGTGTGTGTTGTTTCCATTGGATAAAAGGGAGCCAAAAAGAATTACTGATTAAGTTCAATCCTCTCTCTCTCTTCTTTTTTCATTTTTTATTTTTTGGAGTTACCGAGAATTGAACTCAGGACCTCATACATAGGATACAGGTGCTCAACAACTGAGCTACACCTGCTCCCCAATCCTCTCATATTATTGATAAGGAAATTAAGGCCCCAGAGAGGTGAGATTCCGTGTCCAGGGTATCATGTTATAAGTTAATTGGCACAAATAAGTGATTGATTTCAAGACAATTTAGAGTAGGTGGGTAGACATGGTCTTTCTTATGATAAGGATTAATTTCAGTAAAATTCACCTTTGATTGTACTGTTACCAGAAAATGGTAGCAATGCAGATAAATAAATTTGTGGTTGAATTTCCTAGCTAAGTTCTTTAACAGATTTCAACCCAGAGGAAATGTTACTTAATTGAATTTCCTCTTCATTACTCTTAAATAGAAGTACTTTGATATCTGAATTGACATTAAGGAGAAGAGAGAAGTTGAGATGGAGATAATCTAAGGGTCCTAGGACTCTATTATTTTTAGTAAATGGGGATTGATTGAAAGTTCATAATTCTCTCATGCAAATAGTTTTCATCAGACTAGTTAAATGGTGTTTAATAAAAGATATTTTTAGTACTTTCAGTTATTTTCCTTCACAGTCAAAGACAAAACATTTTATGCCCAATTTTATACTCTAGAAGCTCAAAATCTTTGTATTCGGGATTTATTGGTCTTCAGTCATTCCCAATGTAGAGTAAGATTTCCTTTCTATGTCTTTCTGTTGGTTTTGTTATTTTTAGTCTTATATTAAAGCTTTTAAGTATCACGGAAAAATCACTGTGTGCCTACTATTGTTTCTCATACAGGATAAAATCTTTGATCTGTCGAATAACCAGGAAATTTTGAGGTGTGTTCTGCACATAGATTATTCTCACTTTCCCAATGATTAAATGCAATGTAACATAATTAATACTAAAGTAATGTTAAATTTTAAATAATATTAAATGCTTTAATTTTCCTTCAGTTATTCAGAAAACATTTCCAAGATTTTCCTATATATACCTTAGTCATTGTGCTATAGAGGGAGAATATGGGTTCTTCTTGTTCTGATATCACTCTTTTTTTGTTTTTGTTTTTTGTTTGTTTTCTCACCGTCACTCTTAGCTATGTACATTGAGTTCAGCTTTGCAAACACTGTTAACTAAAAGAGCTACATGACTCTAAAGTTCTAAAAAATCCCTATATTGATATTAGCAGCTTTGAAGAGTTGTAATGAAGAGCCATGGGCTTTTGAGAGAACTTTGATTTGAAAACCAATTAATATAGTTTATTATTTCAACTATAATTTTTTTTTTAAAGATTTATTTATTTTATTTTATTTATCCCCCCCCTTGCTGCTTGTGCTGCTGTGTCCATTCGTTGCATGTCTTCTCTGTGTCTGCTTATCTCCCCCTTGCTGTGAGGTCTTGCCGCATCAGCCCACGGAGCTGCGCGAGCCGGCCTGCCCTCACAAGGAGGCACCGGGAAGCGAACCCGGGTCCTCTCATATGGTAAACGGGTGCTCTATCCATTGCGCCACACCCGCTTCCTGCTGTGAGGTTGCTGCATCAGCCCACCGACCGCTCAGGCCGGCGTGCCCTCACAAGGAGGCCTCGGGACGTGAAACCGGGCCTCCCATATGGTAAACGGGGGCTCTATCCACTGAGCCACACCCGCTTCCTCAACTATAATTATGTCTATGTTGTTTCTGTAGTCCAGTGCTCCTGCAATCCCACCAAAGTGATTTTCACCATTATCCATCTGGTCCCCAAAACCAGAAACATGGAAGTCACTCTGCATTTTCTTTTCTCTTTCTTCTTTTACATCCAGTTGATCACCACATCTTGATATCCTGACATTCTACCCTCAGAACGTCAGCTCAAAGCTAACTCCCTCTTCTCCACGCAACCCATCCTTTCTTATTCTTAACTATTGAAGTAGACCTTCACTTGCTCTTTGACTTTGGGTTTTCACACCTTTCTGATCTATCTTCTACAAGGCTGCTAGAATGGCTTTTGTAGACTTCAAATCTGTGACATCATACTTCAGATTAAAATCTTTACTGACTTCAAGGTAGAATCCATACTCCTTAAACAAGGTCCTTAGCAATCTCTCCCCTTCCTATTTCCCTTATTTCATCTCTCCAAACTTACTCATATGCATTTTAAACTACCTAGTGTTTTTTTTCAGTTCTATTGTTCTGAGTATGCCATGTTATTTTATACTTCAGGGACTTTCCCCAAGCTGTCCTTCCATCCTACTCCTTCAGAACTCTGCTGGTAGCCCTTCCTTACTTGGTTAATTTCTTTTTATCCTTTAAGACCAAATCCAAAAGTCACATCCCCTGGGAACTTACACACACACCTGCTTCCTAAATTTGAAGGGAAAAAAAGAGAGGGCCAGGTCAGCCACCCCTCTTCTATGCATATTCCCATTGTATCCTGTGTATACCTTTGTTAAAGTTATTATTACAGTATATTTGCAGTGCTTCTCAAAACTTTTCCAGAGAAGTAAACCCAATGGCAGAGAAAAGCATTTTAGACTCACAGCCTGCTTAAAATCCTAAATTAATGTATTATTTTCCTTTAAAAAATGGAAATTTTGTATTTGATTCCATACTATAGGTATATTTGATTTAGTACAAAAGTATTTTAAATTACTTTTCCTTGAATAAAATTGATCTTTGATGAAGATGATAATGTTTATTCTGAAATTTCAGATGTTACCTGGACCTGTTCTTCAGTCTTTATTATCCAAATTTAAGGAGCACAATGTTGTCTCATTTTTTTGGCCTGCCTTTCCCAATAAATAGTTAGCATTTTGATGACAGGAACTGTGTCTTTTATCTCTGAATTCCCGGTATTAAATACAGTATCTAATACATAGTAGATGATCAATATTTATTGAAAAAAAATGATTAAATAAAAATTCAGTTTTTGAATAATGGTGTCAAATTTTAGCATAATGAGAAGTTAAAATTTCAATTATTTTTCTCATAGAAAAATTATAACAACATTGTGAAAGTCATGCACTTTTAAATTATTTTCTGCTATAGCAAAATCTTTTGGTTTTTTTACCTTTTATAAAATTAAAAGTATAAAATACACAGAAGAGATCACATATTGTAAGTATTCACCCCAATGAATTTTCACACACTCAACATTCTTACTTAACTAACACCCATCTCAAGAAACACAACTTTACCAGCAGCCCCTTAGAAGTCCCTTTGTGCTCTTTTCTAGTCATTTGCAGCCCTTTTAACAGCATAACTAGTTACATTTGAATACAATTCAAGACAAACTAACTTGGGATGACCATTTCCTTATTATGTAACAAGTTATTTTTCAGTGGAAAAATATAAATAATTCATTTTAAGTAGTAATGACTTTTAGTAGTTTTAGTACTAAACAGGAAATTTACTTAAAAGTATTTGTAACAACTATGCTCTTGTATAGTATTCAACATAAAAATGTTGATTAAAAATAAGTGTTAATGATTTTAATTTTTGTATTAAACAATTAATGAGCAGTAAATTCTCACCTTAGAGTACTTATATCTGATAGTTTAAGTATCCTGATTTTTGTTTGGCTTTCTTTCATGTTTAGAATAGTGGCTCTCAACAGGGAGAAGAGTAATTTTGTCCCCTGGGGAGGGACATTTGGCAATGTCTGGAAACTGTTTTGGTTGTCAAAACTGGAGGGTGCTACTGATATCTAGTGGGAAGATGCCTAAATGCACAAGACCACCCCCTACAACAAATAATTATCTGGCCTAAAATGTCAACGATCCCGAAGTTGAGAGTAATACTTTCTAATAATGAATAGATTGTTTATGTATTATGCAAGTCAGTTCAAATAGGTTATAGCACTATACTAATCTCAAGTCCAAGGTATCAGTAATTTGATTCCCATGGGCACTAGTTAATTTCACTGTAGTTCCTGTATCCCAAACCCAACCAAATGTCTCAAGCATTTCTCCTACAGATTATAAGAAGGATTAGCTGAGACTATGTAGAAGGGTTGGTATATATCCATCACCACTTCTGAAAAAAATGTCTCAAAGCATGATATTTTTTTTACATACTCCAAATCTAGCCCTTCCCACATGATTAGCTCTCCCTGGGTTGGAATCAGGTTGTAAACTTTGAGTAGCAGCACTATTTAATTTTGTTACTGGCTCCCGAATTAATGGTCTACTGGCTGGAGACGAGAGGGCAGTATCTTATGGGCAGCCATTCTTCCTACTCCAGCCATCTATTGGGAGGCATTAAGTAGGCATTTAATACTGGAGGGTATCTAGTAGCTCTTCACAAACGTTCATATAGACCCACACACTGCTGCCCTTTTCCTTTTTTCCAGTGACTGGGAGGTCAGAAACACTAAAATGTACATATACATTGGAAATAATGTTGACAGTTAATATCTGATAAAGTTGTTTGCATGGCTGTTTTTTAGGAGATAGTTTTTCATGTATTTCAGTGTCCTATTGTGTACTTACACTGGCCTTGACAAGTTTACCTACCCTGAACAAAGAGAGCTATGTTTGAGGCAAGGCCTGAAAGCATTTACTTGAGTACAAAGAAAGAATTAATGATAATATATACCAACTCTCACTTTTATATAAAGTGTTTTTCTAAAATATTAGAAACTACAACAAGCCAGGACATATATAGTTGGAACTGTAAATTTTCAAGTCCTTAAACTTAATGGAGAAGATTAGCTTAGAATTTGGCCACTTGATTTGTTCATTTGACTGTGAAAACATATTAAAAATTTTATGTGAATAAAATTACTTGGGAAATTTGCATAAAATAATCTGTTTTCTGTTAGGTGGCTTATTTGTATTATGGAATTAAACTTTTATTAGTACATTTAGTCGTCTTAAGAAAAGGTGAAATATTTCATAGGTCTCTAAGCCTTTTTAATTTTTTTTCCTTTTTTAGTTTTTTATAAAAATTTGACATATTTGATGTTTGGGAGGAGACATAGTAGAAAGAGTGTTAGCTTTCATGTCAGATCCAGGTCCAAATTCTGCCACTTACAAGCTATTTTTAAGTATGGGCCTGTTTACCACCAAAAATAAGGGATAATATTTAAATTAAATTTTAATATTTAAATTATAGAATCACAAGAATTAAATAGAATAATTTAGCATTATTTAAAGAAATAATACAAATGAATGCCCAGCAGGAAGGAAGGATAAACATTATTTTGAGTCATTGATGGATTTGTAAATGATTCTAGTGATCAAGAACATGGGGTTTGGAGTAAGACAAACAGGGTATGGACTGGCTCGGCCGTTCACCACTGACTGTCTACAGGCAAGATGCTTTACTCTCTCAGCCTCATTTTCTTTCCCGGTAAAATAGGAATAGTTGATAACCATATCATAATGTGTTGTAAGGAGTGATTGAGATCATAATTGTAAGGAACAGCCCACAGTGCCAGGGACAGGGTAAGTACAATAAAGGAAGGTAGTGAGTGTGCCTACAGTGTGCTGAGTTCTGTCAGTTAAAAGGTCGTACTTGGTCCCTTTTCTCGAGTAGCTTATCTGTCTGGTTGATGAGAACCACAAACTCTAAGTCTTTAAAATTTGGGAGTTCTAGTACTATGTAGTACATGTTGTTTAAATTAGTATACACGTTTAAGATCTTTATTCTTTTTTTTCCTGCCTTGTCTTTATTCTTAGAGTACTTTATAAACTGTGTGGAGAATACACGGGGCAGGGCAAGAATGGAAACAGAGAGACTACGGTGAAGGCTGGTGCAATATTGAGCTGTGATGGGAGCCCAATTAGGGTGGTGGCAGAAGTGGCTATGAGGATATTAAAAGGGTTGAGATTTGATAAAAGTAATAATCATTACCGCTTCACCAAGGACATTGTGAAGAGAAACTGGCATCCTTTTTTAATGGCGATTACATGACAGAGAGGAGTACAACTGATAGTATAGCATGACACCATTGCTTTGGTTCTTGCCAAGGCACCAGCAATCTTACCTCCTGTTGCTTTCACACCCTTAGTGCAATGTCAACACAGTGAGATTATACTGAATTTTAAAATGTGCTGTTTCCAGTAACCAGCTTCATCTTCTCCACCTTTGGTGCAGATCCTAATTATCTGATGGCTAATGAACGCATGAACCTAATGAACATGGCCAAGCTGAGTATCAAGGGCCTGATTGAATCAGCTTTGAACCTGGGGAGGACTCTAGATTCTGACTATGCTCCTCTCCAGCAATTCTTCGTAGTGATGGAGCACTGCCTGAAACACGGCTTGAAAGGTAGGCCATGGCCCCAAAATGCAAATGTACATGCAGCTGCTTCCTAGCAATATGTACTCACGAAGAAATGCATTCTTTGTGGAATCCAGGAATAAGAAAATTGAATTCTTAATCCACTGGAATGCAATCTATGTGGGTGCAGGAACATTTTCTGTTTTTCTTCACTGCGTTTATCTCTAGCACCTGATACACATGTGACATCCAAAAATATTGGATGAATTAATGAGTACTCCATGGATACCTGTTGAATACATAATTTAAGTGATTCAGTTAAAACACAGTGATCTTTTTTGGAATAGATTTGGACATCTAATATGGAATCACTGAAATTTTTTTCATCAGCATCCTAAGGTTTAAAATTCCTTATTTCAGTCTTCTAAATTATTTCAACATGTCTAATAGAAGCTCTTACTTGAACAGTTTATATTGAGCATGTATTTGCTTACTTCTATTTTACGTTGTAGCAACTGACTTAGTACCCAAGTACTTTCTACAATTAAAAACAAAAAATAACAAAAATCCCCATTCATTGGTTGTGAGAGGGACATTAAGGCCATCCTTAACCTATCTGCTATTCTTTTGAGTTGGGTGGGGAAATTGCAGAACATTTAGAAAATAAAAAAATATAACCCTTAATGTATAGGTGTTTGTATGGCAATGGGTAGCCAGACTTTTTCCCTCATTACTGTGAATTTTACATAGTTGTAATCAGGATGCAAACACAATCTTACCTTCTGTTTTTTTACAGTTAGCATTTAATATTTCCCAAGTAACCTGAAGATAGTTAACATTGTGTTACCAAAGTTTAAAGCCAAACATATCTCAAAGTTTTATCATAAATAATAACATAAAAAGTTGGAAATAAGCTTGTTTTTTTAATTATTTTACCAACTACCTTGCCCATTCCTACAGTTTGTCTAGACAAAATATGCTTGCCTTATAGAACTTAAAAAGCACAGATCATTCAATGGTAGAGCTGAAAAAGCCATTAAAAGTAGTCCATGGTAGTCCAATACTACAATTCCATTTTACATGTGGAAACAGGCCTAGAATGGGAGGTAACACAGTGAGGTGGGACACAACAGGTGCTGGACTCTTGCTTCAGTGCTCTTCCCAATTAGCTGTAAGCCTTTCAAGGACAGGACCCGATCTTGTCCACTTTTGCTTCCATTTTTCCCCCTCCCTTTCCAATATTTGATCACCTGTTTCTGGATTACATACTCTCTTCCACATGGTTTTAAGTGTTTTATTATATTATAAGGCTAGACTACAGATTCTTCCTGAAAAAGAAAAGAATGGGGTCTTGGGAAGTAGAGATTTTTTTCCCCCACAAAATGTCATCTATTTTGAAAGCATGAAGAACTGGCTAATATCTAAAATTAAATTCCTGAAAAGGGCTAGATGAGATAGACGTGTATGTGTGACGGAATGTATATTTTATAAAGAATATTAAAATATTGCTTTGTGTTTATTGCTTTAGCCAAGAAAACTTTTCTTGGACAAAATAAATCCTTCTGGGGGCCTCTAGAATTGGTAGAAAAACTTGTTCCAGAAGCTGCAGAGATAACAGCAAGTGTTAAAGATCTCCCAGGACTTAAGTAAGTTTAAGGTTGAATTCTGTTTCTCAGGAAAAACATTCTTTTAAACTGTCTCCTTGAAGAGTGAAACTATGGTTAATGATGATTGTAATAATTTATTTCATAATAATTCAAAATGTATAATGTTGTTATGAGTAGGCACTGTGTTAGAGAACTGATAACACAGAATATTAAGAAAAGTGTGCCTTTGAAGTACAATTGCTAATCTAAGAGAGGTTGTCTTCATGTTGAAATACCAAAGATTTACTTTTTTTTTTTTTTAAGCACCGATAAGCTTGTTAATGAGTCTCAACTAATGAGATCTGGGGAGGTGGCATGCTGAATTTGACTTAGAGAAAGGAATGTATGCAAATGAGGTTTGAGAACCAAGACAAGCATTTGTCAAGTGAACCTCAGGAACTGACACCTGAAGCTTACCTTAGAATTTGGAAAAAGATGGTGGTCATCTTTCCAAATTAGATTTGGTTTAATTTTAATTATATAGAAACCTAAATTGCTTGTGTCTTCATTAGGGTTTGGGTACCTCTATGGAACATTTCAATCGGACTTCGAGGAGGTCTTGTCTTTGAATTGTAGTCTTATTCAGTGATTAATTCTTCACAACAACATTTGTTCTATACACACTTCTGGGTCCCAACAGCCTACATAGAATTACTCACATAGGAGTGTGGTGGGAAAGGTCATGAGGAGTCTCTTAGTGTGCATTTTACACTGGGAGATGGTTAGCAAGAATAGGTGAATCCGTTTTCCACTGTGTCCCTTGCCTCTATTACTTGTATTTTTATTTGGTTTCTATGTTTTTATAGGACACCAGTAGGCAGAGGAAGAGCCTGGCTTCGTTTGGCATTAATGCAAAAGAAACTCTCAGAGTATATGAAAGCTTTGATCAATAAAAAGGAACTTCTCAGGTAAAAACGCCTTGTTGAACTTTCTTCTTGTTTTGGTATGTTCTGTATTATATAAGGTCAAACCACATAAAATTGCCACTTCTGTAGATCAGAACAGTTGAATAGTAGCAATTTCACATAGTTCAATATAATATCTTCTACCACACCTCACACACATATACTCCTGAAAGATGTCTTTATATAACTTTCATTCTGTCTTTCATTTTAGCCTATATATCTATATATATGATCCTTTTGATAGGGCAGGCCAAAACTTAATACCTCCAGAAAAGAATCAAGGCTTCTGACACCTTAGCATGTGCCCAGACTCAATGAGGCATGAATTGGCATGTAGGATTAAATTCAAATACACATACCAAAAAATTGTTTTTTCATCTGTTGATGGATACTTGGATTATTTCTTTCTTTAGCAATTGTGAATAATGCCACCATAAATATCAATATGCAGACATCTGGGCAAGTCCCTGCTTTCAGTTCTTTTGGGTATAAACGTAGAAGAGGGATTGCTGTGTTCCTATTTCTCCACATTCTCTCCAACACTTGCTCTTTTCTGTTTTTTTTAATAGTAGCTGTACTAGTGAGTGTAAATTAGTATCTTATTAAGGTTTTGATTTGCATTTCATGGCTAATGATGTGAACATCTTTTCATGTGTATATTGACCATTTTAATATCTTCTTTGGAGAAATGTCTATTCAAGTCTTTTGCCTATTTTTCAATTGGGTTGTTTGCTTTTTTGTTGTTGAGTTGTAGGATTTCTTTATATATTTTGGATATTAAGCCCTTGTTGGATATGTGATTTCCAAATATTTTCTCCTATTCTATAGTTGTCTTTTCTTTTTACTTTTTAATGGAGTCTTTCATGCACAAAAGCTTTTAATTTTGATTGTTCCATTTATTGATTTTTTTCCTTTTGTTGCTTGTGCTTTTGGTAGAATCTCAGAAACTATTGCCTAACACAGGGTGCTAAAGAGCTTCCCTATGTTTTTTTTCTAGGAGTTTTATAATTTTGGTTCTTGTATTTAGATCTTTGATGTGTGTATATATGTGTGTGTGTGTATATATATATATAAGCTTTCTTTGTTTTTTCATTTTTTATTTTTAGAGAAGTTTGAGATTTATAGAAAAATTACATAGAAAGTACAAAGAGTTCCCATATAACACCTGCCCCCCCAACACACTCACACACATAGTTTCCTCTATTGTTAACATCTTACATTAGTGTGGTACATTTGTTACAGTTAACAACCAATATTGGAGCATTGCTACTAATCAAAGTCTATACATTATGATTTACACTTTGTGCTGTAATAATCTGAAGATTTAAGTCTATGAGAAATATATTTAACAGGTATGTTGAAAATTATACATTCTCATAAAAGGAGTAAAAGAATCATAATTAGGAGAATTATAAATAAGTATAACAATATTGTATTGGGGAAATATATTTTCATATGTTCTCAAATAGGGCCTTCCAAGGGGGTGTTGATTTCATGAGGCTGTGTGCCTTGCCAATGGTATCTTGACATCCCCAGAGCCCTTGGGAGCACTTTTATTTGAGTCTTTGTTTACTGCCTGAGAACTGCATAAGCATAACCTCTGGAATGACTCCCAACTCACTTTGAAATCTCTTAGCGTAAAAACTCTGTTTTATTTAATATTTCCCCCTTTTGGTCATGGTCTTTTTCCAAATACATCACTGATAAACACTTGGTAATATTTGTAGTTAATTTTGTGTATGGTGTGAGGTAGGGGTCCACCTTCAGTCTTTTGCATATAGATTTCCCCACACCATTTGTTGAAGAGATTATTCTTTTTCCATTGAGTACTCTTGTTACCCTTGTCAAAAATCAATTGGCCAATAGACATGAAGGTTTATTTCTGAGCTCTCAGTTTGATTCCATTTGTCTTATATGACTGTACTTGTGCCAGTACTATGCTCTTGATTACTGTAGCTTTATAATAAGTGTTAAAATCAGGAACTATGAGTCATCCAACTTAGTTTTTTGTTTTTTGTTGTTGTTTTCTTTTTTTTTCAGCATAGTTTTAACTATTTGGGGCCTATTACTCTTCCATATAGATTTGATGATTGGCTTTTCTGTTTCTACAAAGAATGCTGTTGGGAATTTGATTGGTATTGCATTGAATCTGTAAATTACTTTGGGTAGAATTGACATCTCACTAATATTTAGTCTTCTAGTCCATGATCATAGAATGTACTTGCATTTATTTAGGTCTTCTTTGGTTTCTTTTAGCAATTTTTGTAGTTTTCCATTATAAGTCATTTACATCCTTGTTTAATTTTATGCCTCATTATTGACTCATGTAGTTGCTATTATAAATGGAATTTTTTTTCATGAGTTCCTCTTCAGATTATTACTAATGCAAAGAAACACTACCAATTTTTGTGTGACTTTGTGCCCTATCACTTTGCTAAACTTGTTTCTTCTCTCTAATAGCATTGTTGTTATTTCAGGATTTTCTATATACGGGATCATGTCATTAGCAGATAGGGAAAGTTTTTACTTCTCCTTTTGAATTTGTGTACCTTATATTTCTTTTTCTTGCCTAATTGCTCTGGATAGAACTTCCAGTACATTGCTGAATAACAGTGGTGACAGTGGACATCTTTGTCTTCATCCTGGTCTTAGAAGGGAAGCTTCCAGTCTTTCACCATTGAGTGTGATGTTAGCTGTTAGTTTTTCTTATATGCCCTTAATCACGTAGAGAAAGTTCCCTTCTATTCCTAGTTTTTATCAAGAAGTGGTGCTGGATTTTGTCAGATGCCTTTTCTGTGTCAATTGAGATGTTCATGTGGGTTTTTTGTTTTTTTTCCTATTAATGTGGTGCTTTACATAATTGATTTTCTTAGGTTGAACTACCCTTGCATACCTGGGATAAATTCCACTTGATCATGATATGTGCTATTGGATTCAGTTTGCTCGTATTTTGTTGAGGATTTTTGCATCAATATTCTTGAGGTATATTGGTCTGTAATTCTCCTTTCTTCTGGTATCTCTATCTGGTCTTGGTATTAAGGTGATGGTGGCCCCTCATAGAATGAGTTAGGAAGTTTTCCCTTCTCTTCAATTTTTTGGAAGAGTTTGATCAGGATTGATGTTGATTCTTCTTGGAGTGTTTGGTAGAATTTGCCTATGAAGCCATCAGTCCTGGGCTTTTCTTTTCTTTTCTTTTAATCACTTATTTTTTTTAATTTTATTGAAGTATATCATTCATACATGAACATACATAAAAAATAAATGTAAAGTAAAATTTGTGAATTTACAAAACAAACATGCATATCATCATACAAGACTCCCATACATCTCCCCACTACCAACACCTCACATTGTTGTGAAACATTTGTTAAAACTATGAAAGAGCATCACCAAAATATTATTACTAACTGTAGCCCATATCTTACATTTGGTGTATTTTCCCCCAACCCACCCAATTCATTTCACCATATATTAGTATTATTTAGATGTTCTATCCATTATTGAAAGTGGTGTATTGAAGTCCTGGATTTCTTTTATAGTGAATTCTATGAACCCAATGCCCTTATGATGGAAGAAGAAGGAGCTATAATTGCTGGTCTGTTGGTGGGTCTTAATGTCATTGATGCCAATTTCTGTATGAAAGGAGAAGATTTGGACTCTCAGGTATGGGAAAGATACATAGTTACTAAGTTTTTCATTTTGAGTTCTGTTATTATCTCAGAAATTGGATTGATTTTATTATACCAACCAAACTAGGGAAAAGTCTGTGGGTCATAAGTAGGATTTCTTTTAATTTCAATATGCCTATGAAAAAGTAAGCTATTTTCTTCCAACTTGGCTCACTTGTGCCTTATAAATGCTTTTAAAATTCTTGTGTTGTTTGTGCTCCCTATAAAACATATATATGCATAGGTCAAATAATAAGCCACTATAGCATATTAATTAAGAGTAAAAACTCTAAAAGCTTGGCTTCAAACTCTGCCTTCCTCATTTTCTAGCTGAATGTATTTTGTGTTAATTAATTTCATAGTGCTTCAGTTTCCTTGTCTGTAATATAGGGATAAAAAGAGTATTTCATAGAATTATTGTGAGGAATAAAGGAGTTAGTACATGTAATGCACTAGTGCACATAGAATAAGGACTGGCTTATATTAATTGCCCAATAAATGAAGCTATTAAACTATGAGTATTTCTCACCCCTTCTGCATGCAATATTGTAGTGAATTTCTGTTATATTTTACTCTGTGAAAGTGGTAAAGGAAGTATAATATTTTTATCTGAATTGTAAAAAAGAAATAGGCTGAATCATAAAATAGCAATCTTGAAAAATTGAGACACATGCGTCACTGAGAGTTTGGAAGAATAGACACCAAAATTTTAACTGTGGTCATCTTTGGGTAGTTGGGATTGTGGATGTTTTCTATTACTTCTTTTTATTTATCTGTGTTTTCTAAAACCTCTACTAGGAAATGTGCATTACTTTTGTTATAATTTTTAAAGTTATTTCTAAAAGTTAATAGGGGTTCAGTAGCAGAATATCTGAAATAACAAAAGAGAAATAAAACTTTAGATCTTATTTATACTAAATATCCTGTTGACTGTTTGCTGTAACTATTATCAAGTAATCTTGATTCTTCTAATTCCTTGCCAATTTTTTATTATATTAAAAGTAAATTATTAATTTTTCATCATAAATTTCTAAGAATTCTCATGATTATATTACTATTTTGAGTGTCTAGATTCATCGTGTTACTGGAAATAATATCTAATTTTATGTTAAATTCTGAAAATTCTTTCTCTAGGTTGGAGTTATAGATTTTTCAATGTATCTCAAGGATGGGAACAGCAGTAAAGGTAGTGAAGGGTATGTACAAAGAAAATTAGGTTTCTTTTTTCTCTGATATGCTTTGGTAGTATTAGAGTTTAAAACAATACTGCTTTAATAGACTTGCTGAAAGAATTTCTGATGATGTAGCTTTAATAGAGTCTTGCCAATAATATCTACCACTACTAACTATAAAAGGTTTTAGATGAGTGATTTTCTTCTTTGTAGTTCAGGTGCAAACAAAAACTAAAATTTTTGTAAAAGGAATCCAAGCCTCCATTTCTTAAAGTAGTGTTTGAAAAAAATGTTCTTATTGACCAAGAGGAGTTGCATTACCACTTTGCTTAATATTTGCAATATTAAATATGCATCATGGGGTTATGTAAAATGTTAACATTAGTGGAAGGTGAGTGTGTACATGGGAACTCTGTGGCAGCTTTACAACTCTTCTACAAATCTGAAATTATTTATTTCAAAATAAGAAATTTTAAAAGTACACATTATGGTACTTAGAAATTAGAGATCAGAAATGTCCTTTATACTCTTTATAAATTTAATAGTTGAAAGCATAATTAGTTTGATGTCTTTAACCCTGGACACTGAGGTAGAGATTATATCACTTGGTCTTTTGGTAATTGTATGGATAAGTGGCCTTGATTTTGTGTTTCATTTTTGAAAGGTCTGGCTGTTTAACTTTTATCTTTTATAGAGTTGTTGATCCTAGAAGTGAACCTCTTTTTTGCACCCTTTATTTTCTCATGTCTTAATGAACAGTTGATATTTATGAAAGTCTTTTGTACTATTCACTTTGAAATAAAAATAGCAATTAAAGACAAATATATAGCATTTGAAAACAACTGTATTATACCAGACTAAACTTAATTCAATTCCTGTGACAAATGGAAAATGCTTACTATAAATAATGGCAGCAAAGCTGAAAAACCTATCAACTGCC
>JAQZBX010017393.1:0-35619 GCA_029593785.1 Cabassous unicinctus | reverse complement strand
AAGACAGTTGCCGACGTTTGCCAGGGTTCAGGCTTCTTGGGTTCCTCTCTTCCTGGGGCTGCGTTTCTCTTCGGGCTTAGCTCCTGTTTCCTCCACAAGGTCAGCTGTAGACTATCAGGCGAACGGCTCACTTCTCTTCTCCTGGGGCCTTCTCTCCAACATCAAAGCTCCATCATCAAAACTGCTTCTCAAAAACTGCTTCAACTCTGTTCTTTGCTTTGCCTTTTATATTGGATTCCCTACCCACCAAGGGGTGGGGCTCAACACCCTAGTGATGTGGCCCAGTCAACGCCCTAATCATAACTTAATCATGCCCAGATTGACAGATCAGTTTACAAGCATGATCCAATTATATTTCTGTAATTCATAATTACATCAAACTGCCCAACTGCAATACTGTCCAAGTCAGAAAGAGGTTGGTACCCGCCATTTTAACTCTGCCCCTGGCACAAAGGGAAATGGGCGGACAGAAAATCACAGTGCGGGTGGGGACCGGCTTCTTTCCATTCAGATCAGACTGAAGCTTTAGCATAAGCCTTAGCCCCACCTCCAGCAGGGAGGAAACTGAAGGGACCTGTGCCAGCCTCTCTGGGAAAACAGAGGCCACGCCATGAAGGCCAGTGATCATCTGACTCTGGCAGCGCAAGCCGCCTCAGGAGCTATTCTGTGGCTAGAAGTGGAAGCTCCATTTCCCAAAACAGGGGAGGAAGAGACAGTTAGCCACGTATTTCAGCTAATGATTAGTAAATTTGGCTGACTAAAATATAACCTTAAGAACAGCTGAAGTTTGAACCTGTCCAAGTTGGAAAGAGGTTGGTAGCCACAATTTTAATTCTGCCCCCAGCATGGGGGAAGCCGGGCTGACTGAAAATCACAGTGACTGTACGAACTGATTACTCTCACCCAGACTGGCCTGCAGCCCTAGCCTAGGCTTCAGCCCCATCTCCAGCAGTGAGGAAGCTGGAGGGTCCTGCACCAGCCTATCCAGGTAAATGCAGATACATTTGGCTGGCACAGACTGAATAGTCAGAAGTCTACCGGGGCACTGCAGTCATCCTGGACCTGCACAGCATAGATTGCTGTCCACATCTGCAGCTCCATCCCCACCCCAGGCAGGGGAGGAAAGGGCATGAAGCTTCATCAGTCTCTCCAGACAACTATATTCTAGGCCTGCATGACTTGGATTGTTACACACAGCTGTGGCTCTGTCCCTACCCCTGGCAAAGGAGAAAGTTGGAAGAAGCTCCACTGGTCCTTGGGGCAATGAGGGTAGCTTCAGCCTCCATAGCTTACAGCACCAACTATATCCTTGGCTCCTACTACACAACCAGCAAGAGAGAAAGGGCAAGAAAGCCCTAAACTAAAGAGAGAAACTGCACCCAGAATAACAACAGCTAGTAAACCAGATGCCAAGACGCCAACAAAAAAAATTATAATCCACACCAAGAAACAGGAAGATATGGCCCAGTTAAAGGAATGAGATAAGCCTCCAGATGACATAAAGGACTTGAGACAACTAATCATAGATGTTCAAACAAATCTCCTTAATAAATTAAATGAGATGTCTAAAGAAATTAAGGATATTAAGAAGACATTGGATGAGCAAAAAGAAGAATTTGAAAGTATACATAGAAAAACAACAGATCTTATGGGAATGAAAGGTGCAAAAATGAAATTAAAAATACACTGGAATCATATAATAGCAGATTTGAGGAGGCAGAAGAAAGGATTGGTGAGCTTGAAGAAATGGCTTTTGAAAGTGAACATACAAAAGAGCAGATGAAGAAAAGATTGGAAAAACTTGAACAAGGTCTCAGGGAACTAAAGGACAGCAAGAGATGTGCAAACATACATGTCATGGGTGTCCCAGAAGTAGAAGAGAAGGGAAAAGGGGCAGAAGGAATATTTGAAGAAATAATGGTAGAAAATTTCCCAACCCTATTGAAGGACATAGATATCCACGTCCAAGAAGCATGACATACTCCCATCCAAAAAAATCCTAATAGACCAACTTTAAGACACATACTAATCAGAATGTCAAATGCCAAAGACAAAGAGAGAATTCTGAGAGCAGCAAGAGAAAAGCAATGCATAATGTATAAGAGATACACAATAAGATTAAGTGCTGATTTCTCACCAGAAACCATGGAGGCAAGAAGACAGTGGTATGATATATTTAAGATACCACAAGAGAAAAACTTCCAGCCAAGTATCTTATACCTGGCAAGATTGTCTTTCAAAAGTGAGGGCAAGTTTAGAATATTCACAGACAAACAGAGACTGAGAGTGTCTGTAACCAAGAGATCTGCTTTGCAGGAAATACTAAAGGGTGTGCTACAGCCTGAAAAGTAATGACAGGAGAGAGAGGCCTGGAAGAGAGTCTAGAAATGAAGATTATATCAATAAAAGTAACTAAAAGTGTCAAAAGAGTGGTGAAAATAAAATATAACAGATAAAACCCAAATATTCAGGCATAAACTTAACCAACGATTTAAAGTACTTGTATTCAGAAAATTACAACTCATTGTTAAAAGAAATTAAAAAAAGACCTAAATAATTGGAAGAATATTCCATGCTTATAGATTGAAAAAGTAAGTATCATTAAGATGTCCATTCTACTCAAATTGATATATAGATATAATGCAATCCCAATAAAAATTCCACCAGCATTTTTTAAATAAATGGAAAACACAATTATTAAATTTATTTGGAAGGGTAAGGGGTCCTGAAGAGCCAGAAACATCTTAAAAAGGAAAAGCCTGGTTGGAAGGTTCTCATTTCCAGACCTTAAGTCATATTACCTAGCCACAGTGATAAAAACAGCATGGTACCAGCATAAAGACAGAAATATAGACCAATTGAACCAAACTGATGGTTAAAAAACAGACCCTCACATCTATGATCAAGTGATTTTTGACTAGCCTGTTAAACCCACCCATCCTGGGCAGAACAGTCCATTCAACAAAATGGTACTGAGAAAAGTGGGTATCCATAACAAAAGAAGGAAAGTGGACCCCTATCTCACACCCTATAATAAATTAACTCAAAATGAATCAAATACCTAAATATAAAATCAAGAACCATAAAGCTTCTAGAAGAAAATGTAGGAAAATTTTTTCAAGACCTGGTGGTAGGTGGTGGATTTTTAAAGGAGATAAGAGGAGGACTGAGGTGGACTACTGATATTTAATGTATGTGGAAGTTTTAATTAGCTTTACTATAAAAGTGTGGAAATGTACAGAATTGATGGTAACACATTATAGCAAGTAACAACTGGTTTATAAATGGGGAGGTGGTTGAATATGGTAGTGTAGGGATGTAAATGCCAATTGACAGAAAGCTAGAGAGTAATCTAGGGACTGAATAGCACAGTAAACCCAGAGGTGGATGAGAATTATGGTTGATGGTACAGATGCAAGAGGGTCCTTTGTGAGCTAGAGCAGATGTACATCAGTATTGCAGGGTACTGGGAATGTGGAGAAGCAAGGGAAAAATACAACTGGAATGACCTATGGAGTGTGGTTAACAGTAATAATGCAATATTCTTGCATCTATGCCAAAGGTGTACCATGATGATAATGGGGAGTATGGAAAAATTGTGCCAAATGTACGCTATGGACCTGGTAAAAATCAGATGATATTATTTCATAATCTGTAATAAACAGGGTGTGGTGTGTTGATAGGGTGGTGTTGTTTGGGAATTCTGCACATGTGCATGATTGTTTTGTAAGTTTACAAGTTCTGTCATAAAAACATATTTAAAAATTAATAATAGGGTGGGCTGGGGGAAAAATACACCAAATGTAAGATAAGGACTATAATTAACAGTAAGATTTTGAAAATATTCTTTCATAATTTGTAACAAATGTCTCACAACAATGCAAGGTGTTGGTGGAGGGTTGATGTATGGGACCCCTGTATGATGTTATGAATGTTTGCTTTGTAAGTTCACAACTTTTACTATACACTTATTGTTTATGCATGTTCATGTATAAGTGACATAAAAAATAATAATAATAGGGTGGGTTGGGGGGAAATACTTTGGTTAGCAGTAATATTTTAAGGATGCGCTTTAATCATTAGTTAAAAATGTTTCACAACAATGCAAGGTATTGGTGGTAGGCTGAGGTATGAAAGTCCTGTATGATGTTATGTATGTTTGTTTTGTAAGTTCACAACTATTACTATAAATTTATTGTTTATGTATGTTCATGTATGAGTGATATACTTTAATAACTTTTTAAAAATTGGAAAACAAACAAACAAACAAAAAAAAACCCAACCACAATACCATATCATTTCACAACCAATAGAATGGCTACTATTAAAAAAATTACAAGTATTGTAAAAAAGAAAATTACAAGTGTTGGAGAGGATGTGGAAAAATAGGAACACTCATTCATTGCTGGTGGGAATGTAACATGGTGCAGCCTTTATGGAAGGCAGTTTAGCAGTTCCTCAGTAAGTTAAATATAGAATTACCTTATAACCGGCAATCCTACTTCTAGGTATATACCCAACAGATTTGAAAGCAGGAACTCAAACAGATATTCGCACACCGATGTTCACAGTGATATTATTATTCATGATAGCCCAAAGATAGAGCAACCCAAGTGTTTATCAACCAATAAATGGATAAACAAAATGTGGTATATATACACAATGGGATATTATTCATCACAAAAAGAATGAAAGTCTGATATATTCGTGAACATGGATGAACCTTGAAAACATCATGTTGAATGAAATGAGCCAAAAACAAAAGGACAAATATTGTATGCTCTCACTGATATGAAATAATTAGAATAAGCAAACTCAAAGAGACGGTATATAGAGTACAGATTACCAGGTTATGGGTTAGGGGAAGGGAATAGGGAGTTAAGGTTTAAAATGTACAGAGTTCATATTTGTGATGATGGAAATGTTTCAGTAATGAATGGTGGTGACGGTAGCTCAACACTGTGAATGTAATTAACAACACTGAATTTTATTTTTGAATTTGGTTAAAAGGGGAAATTTTAGGTTGTATATATTTATTAGAAGAAAAATTTATAAAAAATCCATGGAACTGCACAACACAAACTGAACCCTAATTTAAACCATGGACTACAATTAATAGTACAATTATAAGAATATGCTTTCATCAATTGTAACAAATATACTACACCAATGCAAGGTGTTAATAATAGAGTAGTATATGGGAACCCTGTATGTATCTTATGTATGATTTTTCTGTAAACAGCTTCTCTAAGAAAAAAAGAAAAAAAAAAAGAGATCAATTTCAAAAGTCAGATAAAAAGTAGAGATTGCTTCAGTAACTAGAAACCTGACAATAAAGAAAAGCCCAGGACCAGATGGTTTCACAGGGGAATTTTACCAAACATACCAATAAGAATTAATAACAATCCTGCTCAAAATATTCCCAAAAAATGGAGAAGAGAACACTTCCTAATTTATTCTATGAGGCCAGCATCATCCTAATACCAAAACCAGGTAAAGATATCACAAGAAAGGAAAATTACAGACCAATATCCCTTATGAATAGAGATGCAGATATCCTCACCAAAATAATACCAAACTGAATCCCAAGTGAGATTTATCCAAGGTATGCAAGTATAGAGCAAGGTGAGAAAATCAATGTGATAAACCATCTTATCAGAAAAAAGGAAAAAAAAAAAACAAAACATGACCATCTCAGTGGATGCAGTAAAGTTACTTGTCAAAATCCAGCATATCTTCTTGACAAAAATACACAGAAAACTAGGAATAGAGGTAAACTTCCTCAACATAATAAAGGGCATATATGAAAAACCCACAGCTAATATCAAACTCAGTGGTGAAAGACTGAATGCTTTCCTTCTAACATCAGAAACAAGACAAGGATGCCCACTGTCACCAATGTTATTTAACATTGTATTTAAAATTCTAGTCAAGGCAATTAGACAAGAAAAAGAAATAAAAGGCATCCAAATTGGAAAGGAAGAAGAAAAAATTTCCCTCTTTGCAGATGAAATGATCCTATATACAGAAAACCTGAAAAATCCACAACAAAGCTTCTAGAGCAGATAAATTCAGCAGAGTGGCGGGGTTATAAGATCAACTACACAAAAATCAGCAATATTTCTATACACTAGAAATGAATAATATGAAAAGCAAATAAATTTTAAAAATCAATTTACAGCAGCAACTAAAAGAATCAAATAACTAAAAATAATTTTAACCAAATATTGGGGATTGAATCATGTCCCCCACAAATGGCATGTTCAGGTCCCAAGCCTTGGTTCTGTGGGTGTGAACCCATTTATAAATAGGCTCTTTGAAGATGTGATTAGTTAAGCTGTACCTAATCTGAAAGAAGGTATGCCTTAATCCTATATGGTTGAAGTTCTTATAAGCAAAGGAAATTGGACATGGAGAGAAGTCATGTGGAACAGCCAGAAGCTAGAAGTTAATGGAACCTGGAAGAGAAAGGAGAAGCTGCTGCCACATGAATTTTCATGTGAAAGAAAAGCCAAGGAACCCTAAAAATTCCTGGCCAACCAGAAGATACCAACCCTAGGAGGAAGTAAGCCTTCTAGTCTCTGAAATTTTGAGCCAATAAGTTCCTATTGTTAAATCAACCCATTGTAGGACATTTGTTTTAGCAGCTAGAAGATTAAAACACCAAGGATGTAAAGGAATTATATATGGAAAAATATGAAACATTGCTAAAAGAAATCAAAGAAGACCTAAATAAATGGAAGGACAGTCCATATTTATGGATTGGAAAATTAAATATTGTTAAGGAGTCAATGGAATATTATTCAGTCATAAAAAGGAATGAAATTCTGAACATGGATGGACATTGAAGACATTATGTTGAATGATATAAGCCAGACACAAAAGGACAAATAATGTATGAACTTTTATATATATGAAATAATTAAAATATGCAGATTCATAGAATTAGAAATTAGATAACAGGTTATCAGGTTCAAGGGTAGGGTAGGAAATAGAGAGTTAATAATTGGTACATAGTTTTTGTTTGGGGAAATTGAAAACTTTTATTATTAAATGGCATTGATTGTAGCAAAACATTGTGAATATAATTAACATCACTGAATTATATAATAGAAAGTGGTTAAAATGAGAAATTTTATGTTGTATACATTACCACAATAAAAGTTTACCACAATAAAAGTTTTAAATATCATAGAGCATATCACAAAGAACGAACCCTTAGTGTAAACTATGGATTTTAGATAATAATATGACTATAATAATATTATTTCATCAATTTTAACAAAGGTACCACACTAAAGCAAAATGTCAGTAATAGGGAAAATTGCAAGCATGCAGTGGGTATGTCAGAACACTGTACTTTCAGCACGACTTTTTGTAAATATACAATTTGCTCTAAAATTTTTTTAAATATGAATACACACAGGAAAATACATACTTTATAAGGGCATATATAAAAAATGATATATATTTTTTTTAATCAAAAATGCCCTACTAAACACTTTCTTTTGGACAATGTGTAGTAACTTGTCGTTTACCTTGGAGGATATGTCTCAGCATGACTCAGATCACCTGGTCCCTAAAACCTTACTCAAAATGTCAGGACCATGAATCTATATTGAGTTTCCTCCAATGCATGGCACACATCAAATTACTTGCCACTTCCTCATCACCCTAAATGATTAATACGATATTATCAATATATCAGACCAGTTGATATTCTGTTGAATGTTGAGATGATCAAGCTCCCTTCATGATATACTGTGGCAGAGAGCATAAGAATTAACATAGCCCTGAGGCAAGATCAAGAATCATACTGCTGTCTATTCTCATTGAATGTGAACTGCTTTTGAACATTAAGTAAATGCTCAAAATCCATTCCAAGGAGGGAGAGGGAAGAATAGGTGTAACATGGGGAGAATAGGTGTAACATTTTTGGGACACTGGAATTGCCTTGCATGACATTGCAATGATGGATACTGGTCATTATACATTTTGTCATAACCTATAAAAATGTATAGGGCAGAGTGTAAACTATAATGCAAACTATGGTCCACAGCTAGTAGCAATGCTTCAATACGTGTTCATCAATTTTAACAAATGTACCACACTAATAAAAGATGTTGTTAATGTGAGAAAGTGTGGGAGGGGGAGGTGGTTGGGCATATGGGAATCCCCTATATTTTTAATGTAACATTTATGTAATCTAAAGCTTCTTTTAAAAAAAATTAAACAAAAAATCCATTCCATCTAGGATTTCTAATTTGTTGGCATACAGTGGTTCATAGTATCTTCTTATAGCCCTTTTTATTTACCCTATAACAATAGGGTAATAAAAAATTCTCCATATTTCCAAAATATTAAAAATGTACTTCTAAATAAAACATGTGCTAAAGAAGTAATTAAATTGGAAATTAGATATACAATTCCCTAAATGGTAACTGTGCTGGTTTGAAACTGTATGTACCCTAAAAAATCATGGTCTCAAAGCTAATCCATTCCTGTGGATGTAAATGTATTGTAAGTAGGACCTTCTGAATAGGTTACTTCAGTTAAGGCATGGCCCAGGGTGGGTCTTAATGTTCTTACTGGAGTCTTTTATAAACAAGATGAATAAAGAAAGAGAAAGAGAGAGAGAGAGAAAGAAAGAACCATGGAAGCAAGAAGCTGAAAACAATGAAACCCAGAAGAGAAGGGAAAGACCAGAAGATACCACCATGTTCCTTGCCATGTGACAGAGGATTCCAGGATTGCCAGCAGCCGGACTTCAGGAAGAAAACATCTCCTGACGAAGCCTTAATTTGAACATTTTTCTCAGCCTCGAAAATCTATTAGTCTTGTAAGCTAATAAATTCACATTGTTAAAAGCCAATCCATTTTATGGTACCTGCTTTCAGAGGCCTAGAAAACAAAAACAGTAACAAAATTAAAACATGTTAAACTTGTGAGATTCAGCTAAATCAGCTTATAAAGGAAAATTCATAACCTTAAGTGTATACATTAGAGAAAAAAGTCAGAAAATTATTGAACTAAACATCCACCTCAAGAAGTTGAAAAAAGAATTACAAATTAATCCAAAGAAAATAGAAATAAAATATAAAAATAAAATAAAATAGAGGG
Organism: Cabassous unicinctus; assembly: GCA_029593785.1. Lineage (NCBI taxonomy): Eukaryota > Metazoa > Chordata > Mammalia > Cingulata > Chlamyphoridae > Cabassous > Cabassous unicinctus. The sequence goes on along the minus strand of JAQZBX010017393.1, from coordinate 26,499 downwards.
ATTCATCAAGGCAAATAATTTATTGTTTCAAAAGGCTAATAATGTTGATTTAGGGAACAGAAATAGAGAAAGAGGAAAAGAAGGAGAAGCAGTTTGATATTGTTTATGAATTCCAAAAATAGATATTGAATTATGTTTCTAAAATTAGTCTTTTCCTCTGGGCATATTAAATTATATTGGATTCAGAGGTTTCACTTTTAGTTGATTAAATAATGATTAAGGCTTTGATTAGGCCACATCAGTAGAACAGTGAATCCCCACTCCATTGGGCAAGGCTCACAAAGAAACCACATGGCAGAGAAGGGAGTTTAGAGTTTTGATCCTGGAGCCCAGGAAGTAAACACACAGAAAAGCAGATATGTGAGGAAGGAGAGAAGGTTCCATTAGACACAGCAGAGGCCCCAGGAAGAGAGACAAGCCGTTCACCTGACAGTATACATCTGGCCTTATGGAGAGAGCAGAGCAGCTGAGCCCAGAGAGAAATGAGCCCTGGGAAGAGAGGAACCCAGGAAACCTGAACCCTTGCAGGCGTTGGTAGCCATCTTGCTCCAACATGTGGCAACAGACTTTGGTGAGGGAAGTACCTTACGCTTTATGGCCTGGTAAATGTAAGATTCTACCTCAAATAAATACCCTTTATAAAAGTCAACAGATTTCTGGTATTTTGCATTAGTTTGGTGTCGGCGTGACTCCTCGCAGGCTCCGCTGCCGATCGCCGACCACCGCTGACCACCGCCGCCTGCCGCTGCCACCAATCGCCACCCCCGGGGCGGTTCCCTTGGCGATCGGGCGGTCGGGGGACGAAGGGAGGGGGGTTGCGGCCCACCGGGCTCAGGCGTCCCCGAGCACAGCGAGCCAAAGGAAGGGGTCTGCATCTTAAGCCGCAGACGAGAGTGGGGAGACGGACACTTCCCGGTTACCAGCGGACGATGAATAACGATTACGGAGACTACCACACGCTCCGGAGACGAGGCTGGGCTACCAAGTCTAACTTTATTAGGCGGGCTCTGATATTTATAAAGAGCGGGAGGGGTGGAGTGAAACAGGGGAAGGGTAAGGCATACTGGGCGGGTTTTGATTGGTTGGGATGGGTTTATGTCCATATAAGGTATATGCTAGAAAGGGGGTGGTGCCGAGCTGCGGTGGCCATCTTGAAGCACACGGCAAGGAGAGATTGCTACAGATGTCGGCAGCTGATTGGCTGTGGTAGTTGCAAAGGCGTCTGCTCCTGATTGGTTGCGGCATTCGGCGCCAAAACGGTGTCCACGCCTCGGTTTTCTTGGGCAGCGCGCTTAGAGCTTCCGTACCGCCCTCGCCCCCCCCACACACCTCCTCCCACGGTTTGGCTGACTAATATAGAAGGTGAGTGAGAGAAAATGTGAGTGAGACTGAGAGGGGAGAAGAGAAGGAGGAGGAGAAGGAGGAGGAGGAGAAAAGAGAAGAGAGAGATTTTTTATAACACAGAAAATACTAGCACAGGAACCAAGAAGCATGTCTTTCAAGAACTCAAGCTGTGGGCAGGCCAAAACTGGTTTGTAGGGGGACGTCTTCTGCTGTGTAACTTTTCCCTCTGAGCTTGTTTAACATGAGCATGCACAGAAACTGACTCTTGTCCTTTAAACAACCTTCAAGACACGAGGAACAAAGGTTACCTCCCTTGGAACTAAGATTATGAGGATAAGGAGATATCAGAAACAAATCAAATGTGAGAGGTCCTTCAATAAGGAAGATTTGGCCCAAAATCCACTCTATGGACAACTCTTATAAGTAAACAATTGAACTAAGCCTAGCCAAACCTTACCACGTCTGTCCCCACTTTTCACCTCCAAGTCCCATAAAATCATCCTTAGCTCTCAAATCAGAGAGACACATTTGAGTCTTGCCTCCTAACTCCTTTCCAGTCAACCTCACAATAAAACTATATCTTTTCTCAAAATCCTGATGTCATAGTATTGGCCTCTGTGCACATTAGGCAGCAAGCCCTTGCTCAGTAACAGAACTATAGATAAAAGTAGATCACCATGTTCATTTACAATATTTAGTGTTGTTTTGTATATAAAAAGAGAACAATTTCTTAACTTTAAATGAGTTGCCATTTATAGATTAGTTTCTAATATCTGAAACTAATCTGAGAACATTTTGTGAACATAAAAGCAGAAATCCATTTTATAAAATATTGTACCTTAAAACAGTCATCATTAGGGAGAGCAGATGTGGCTCAAGCAATTGGGCACCTGTCTCCCACATGAGAGGTCCCAGGTTCGGTTCCCCATGCCTCTTAAAGAAGACGGGCTGCCACAAGCCACAATGAGCCGCAACAAGCCATAAGTGGAAGTGGCTCAAGTGGTTAGGCACTACCCTCCCACTTAGGACGTCCTGGGTTTGGTTCCTGGTGCCTCCTGAGGCAGAAGAGCAGACAGATGAGGGAGCCATCTTGGAGTAGGGGGGAATAAAAATTAAAAAAACAACAACACAAAAACAGTCGTCATTAAGAAATTTAAAGACAAATTCTCACATCTGAGGACTCTTGAGTTTCTACTATACTCTGGATCACCTGGATGGTTTATACACAGGGCCATCAATGAACATTTCTGAATTTCTGGCAAATAGTGACAGGTGTCAGGGAAAAAAAACAGTTCAGCTTCCAAAATAAAGCATCTCCTAAATACAGAAATAAAGACCCTTGATAATCATTTTAAAATACTCTTGTGCAAAATACAACATAAACAAATTTGAAAAATGTCTATGCCATTTTAGCGTAGTGTTGATTTGGATTTTTTCTTTCTAAATTAAAGTTTAATCAAAATTTTATGTTATAAAATTAACATATTCCCATTATAGACAATTTAGAGTAAACAGAAAAGTAAAAAAAATGAATCACACATACTTCATCTAGAGACAGCTATTATTATTGATTAAATTTTCTTGATTATTCTTCCAGTTTATTATTATTTGTGGGGAATTTTGGAGAGTTTAGCGCATAATGATGATTGTATTGTTTAAATCTTATAATGTTCTTTTTATCACCTAGGTTTTTCCATATTAGTAGACAGTTTTTTATAACCTTTAATTACGTAGCTTCATATTTTATCGCAAAGTAGATATGCAACAATTTGCTGAAGCATTGCCCTATTGTGAAATTCTTGATTTGTCTTTACTGCCCTCTTTATGCCTTAAAGTATTTTCTATATTTATGGGTTTCCCTTAGTATGAATTTTTAGAAGTACAATAAATGAATAAAAGGGTGCAAATATTTTGAAGGCTCTTATTTTCTGAAGCCAATTTGATTTTCATTAGGTTTGTACCAAGAATGAATTAGAATATCACTTTTGATCATCCCCTCACCAGAATCATTTTTAATAATTTCTAACTGGATAGTGAAGTATAGTAAGATGTCAGTGTTCTGTTTTTGTATTTCACTAATAGGTGCTGGCTTCATTAGAAAATTGTTTTTAAGAGCATTTAGGTTTACTTTTAATATTTGCTAATTTGGTAGTGAAATACAGTTCGATGTCAGTGTGAGTGCTATCCCTCAGTTGGCTTGATAAATTACTTCATATTAAAGAAAAGCATTGTGAAAAAGTCTAATCATTTGATAACAGGCTTCTTCTACAGGACACAGGTTCAATGCCCCTACAAGAATTTGCTCAAAAGTTAACTTCCCTCAGTTAGACATCTAAAATAGTCCAGATCCTTAAACTCCCTTTGCAATTCATAAAAATATTTCAATTTTTTAAGGAAAACACTCATGGTCTCTGGTTCTGACTACAAAAGCCAACAGAAATTGCATCAATAGCAAGTATTCTCCTCTGGTGTGCTGAAATTGAAACACCATTATTTATATGCTTATTTATAACATTTTCATTCATTTGGGTTATACCTACCTATTATTAAATTTTTTTTCCAACACATAATTTCAAAGCCATGTAAAGTTTCTATTGTCCTTAACTGCATCCCATAGGGAAGATAGCTATTTTATTCTATGGCGAAACAGCACATTATGCAGTTAGACTCAGGTCTCAAAAGGATTCTTTGAAATATTATATTTAAAATCTGTTTGTCTCCATTTTTCGGGCACATGCACCTGTTTTCATTTGTTTAATTGCCAAAATAAAATACTACTTAAATGATAGTATACTTTCAAATGAGACAGAAATGGTTAAACTCTTCCTTTTAAAATTGAAACTTGCCATCTTTATGTGCCTTATCGCAATTACAGAAGAAAAGAAATTTCCTCCACTTACATTCAAAATAATATTAGTAATAATTAGTCATCTTGAATTGGAATGAGTTTATGTGTGCAGTGTGGATGGCCAGCATGCATTTTAATCCTATTTCCTGTATAAACAGCAGTTCAGATTCTATGACAAGGAGGCAGTATTTCTGTAGTGGCCCAAGTAACGAGCATGTTGTTCACATTATAACCTCTGCACTCATCCTTCTTGGAGGGATTACATCTCTTCCTTGTCTCATTAAAACTCAGGGAACGTGCTGATGTAATTTTGACATTCCCTGGAGCTTACCTTTTTAATTGATTCACACTACTTGAACTTTTCAAAATTTTAAGATTTTTTTTCATCCTGCATTTCCCAGTTTATTTTTCTTAGTTATTTGTGTATTTTCCCTATCTGACCCATTTTTTAAAAATAATCAATTTGGACCCCAATCAAGATGGTGGAGTGGGACAGTTCAGTGCTCCAGCCTCACACAGAAGCTTTGAACAGCAAGCAAGAACTGGCATAAACATCTTTCTCAAAGCTCCAGAAAACAAAGGACTGCAGTAATGAGGCGAGCACAGAATCAAGATAAAAGCCATCTAAAAGTGGCCCCCCGGCCACCCTGCATCAGCTTAGCGTGTAGCTAGCCCGCAGTCACCCTGACGATCCCTGGTCCCGGTTCAGGTGAGAACACATACTGGAAGTGTGTATATCTAGCCCATCCTGTCTGGTGGTGACTGTCTCGCCATCCCAGAGTTTGACCTGCCTGTAGAAGGCAGCTCACGGAACTCACCAACAAAATGCTGTGAGAGAGCAGTCAAGTTGTGCTGCCTGGGACAAGGGATTGCTGGCTGTAGGATAAACAGTACAGTGCCCAGGACCAGGAAGAAGCTGTTTCCTACAGAAGAGGGGACTTTCAAATCCACGTTAAAGAGAGAATTCTTGGGACTGTAGGTGCATGCTTAAGAAAAGATGCATGCACAGAAAGAAGCAGTGGTACCCCTACACTTTGGCCTGGAGCTATTCTCTAAAGGCATTGCATGCATAAGCCCCAAAAGGACAGCTCTAGCACAAGTCAACCTGAAAAGACTGGAAAAGGTGTTGGTTTTTTTCCTATTTTGTTGTTGTTGTTATTAGCTCCTCGCATTCAAGGAAAGCTCTGCCATAACACTAGCTGGATACAAGCTTAAGGAACACATGGCTCGGAGTCTAAATTCCAATGATAACACAACAAATTATCAAAATGTCCAGATTTCAACAAAAGATTACAAAATAAACAAAAAGCAGGACATATGGCTCCTTTGATGTAGACTTGGTAAAAATAATAATAGGATTATTGATTAAAAACCTTTCCATACCAAGTACTATGTTATCTGATGATGACTCATTCAGTCATCACTACTCCCAAGTCAAAGCCACAGCTTTTCTCCTGCATATTTAAGTTAGCCTCGCTCTCACCCGCTACCTCCTCTACCCCCAGTTAACCTACTTCTCTCCCTGCTTCCCTACACGCTATTGCCCACTCAACATCCAGACTAATAATCCCTGATAAGGACAAATCAAATCAGCCCCTTATCTGTGTAAATCCCTCCAGTGGTTTCCCATTATTACACTGAAAATAAAATCTCAACTCCTTACACATGGCCACAAAAGCCTAAGAAGTCCTGCTCCATTCTGCTCTCTGCCACTCTCCATTTCACTTACCAAAAGGTGGATACTCTTGCCTTGTTGCTCTTTCTCAAACACTTCAAATGCCCTTCATTCAGACCTTCTCAGAAAGACTCCCCATCCTCCTCTCCATAACATGCATACTCCCTACGCCCAATCTTGCTTTGTCTTCACAGGATTATCACTACCTGACATATTATATGCTTATTTATTAAACATCTATCTTTGGCCCCTACTAAAATGTAATAATCATAACGTTATAAGATGGTTTTGTTCATCTCAAAAGCCCCACTGCCTAGGAAAATGCATAATAACAATTATGCTCACTGCAAATGTTTATGGAATAAATAAATGAATTCCTCTTGCATAATACAGTTCTTTTAGCTATATAATCCTTGAAGGAAGACACCAGATATTATTCATCTTTATAGATCCTCTACTTTAATAGAGGATCTATAGCATATTGTGACAATTTGATCAAAGTATAATAAATAAATAATTGATGTGCATAAGTAGGATTATTCTCATTTCATAGATGAGGAAACTGGGAATCAGAGGGTTTGCTTCAAGAGCCAGGAATCTGTCAATCTCCAAAGCTATTCCACTGTGCCATCCTCTCTCCCAACTTCACCCATAGCACACCCAAGAGACATCACAATGAGGATGAGCAGATAGATTAGAATGGTCCTGCAATACCTTTGATCACCAAAGAGTCCTGAAGATGACTTAGAATCCTCAGTTCCCCAAATTTCTGGTGGAATGGCTTTCCCCCATTCTCCACCACTTGGTAAGAGAGAATATAGCTACTCATTTGTTCAAAATAGTCATATGCTCTTGTGATAATTAGGGAGAATGTTTTATCATGTTTTCAATTTTGTTAAGAGATACTTTTGATTTGGGATGATGATTTAAGTGCAGATGTTTAATTCCTGTGTCTTCCAAGTTCCCATTGAAATGACAAATGTGAATATCTAGAAAAAGTCTATATAAATCCTGGAAACAAGGGAAACAGGGTCATATACATCCCAGGGATTTTGGGGAACTTCTGCTAGAAATATCACAGGTAAGTCCAGTATAACAGAATTGTAATTTGCCTGTGATTCAGAACATGTGAATAAAAAGGACATATAATATAGGTATAAAAGGATTCAAGGTCAAAGGGAAGCAATGTTCAAAGAAGAAAAAAAAAAACTCTAGACAGAAGTTAGAATTACAGCCTCACATCAAAAAAATTCTTGAGTACAAGGCTAAAGTCTTTCATTTTGTTCGTTTTTAGTTGCAGAGTAAATTTTAAAACAAACTTTAGACACTTCCAAGCAGAAGGGAAAATTTCCCTTAAAGAAAAAGAATTCTCATCCTTACACAAAAGACAAATGCTTGGAAAGAATAGAACAATGTTTTCAAGAATGTGCCACATGCCTAAGAGATCATTTGTGAGTGAAAGCAAAAGGAAAAAAGAAAAAAAGAACCATTATAAAAATGCTCATGAATCACAAAGATGTAGTACGGAAAATAGTGATGAGTAATAAAATTAATAAAACTAAGAGTTATGTTTAGATTGTTCTTAGAACAGTAAGAAAACAAAAATTTCCCCCCAAAATCCTATAAAGAATAGAGGCTCTTTTATAAAGAAAAATCCAAATCTTGACATCACCTAGGAAAAGTCTTGGATTATAAGGGAAATTATTTGCCCGCAGCTCCATGGCTTACCCCTACCTTTGTCTGCTCTGTATTGCAGGGACAGATTCCTGCAGACAGCTTTTCTGGCTAGCTTCAGCCAATTAAGGATGCTGAGAGAAGATTGTAGGGTTGGTTAAAAGGAAAAACCAGGAAGTTTCTCCCTGCTATGGAGGCCTCGAGTGGCATCTCCCAAGCAGCTACATTCACTCTAGGGCTCCAGATCCCCCCGAAAACAAGTCTGACATGGTTTCTGATTCAGCCAGGTGACTGGACAAAGATAAAAATATATTGGAGGGAAAAGATGGCAAGTTACCCTATCTTCCAAAAATGTAATTATCTTGATTTTTAAAATTCTGATTCAAAATTAAATATTATATCTGTAAGTTAGTCATACCAATACAGTAAAATATTAGATTTATTGCTGGCATTTTAGAAAAGTTCTCATCCTAACAGTCTCCTCTTAGATTTTTATCTCTTATAACAAAATTTATCATATTTCAGATTATTTTTACACTGAATTAGACACTTCTCTATTAATATTTGTCTTATCATTTTGTTTCTTGGTTTTTACTATTATGAAAAATAGTATATAATTATGCAATAAGCTTCCTTGAGTATGTGTGTGTATGTGAGTGGACAAATCAGACAGATTCTTTTATTTTATGGAATATATTTCCAAGGCTGGAATTGTTGTGTCAAAAGACATATATAGGGGGAGTGGATGTGGCTTAAGCAAATAAGCTCCCACCTACATGGGAGGTACAGGTTTGGTTCCCGGTGCCTCCTAAAGACAGGCAGGCACAGCAAGCTGACACAACAAGAGACGCAGAAGAAAAAAACAATGAGAGACACAATAAAGCAGGGAATGGAGGTGGCCCAAGCAATTAGGTGCCTCTCTTCCATATCAGAGGTCCTGGGTTTGATTTCCAGTGCCTCCTAAAAAAAAGAAGAAACAAGGAAGCTAAACAGACACAGCAAGTGCAAAGAACAAGAGGGTGGAGAGAAATAATAAATAAATAAAATAAATCTTTATAAAAAAAAACCAAGATATATATGGGGAGCAGATGTGGCTCAAGTGTTTGAGCACCTGCTTCCTACATGGGCGGTCCCAGTTTTGGTTCCTGGTGCCTCCTAAAAACATAACAAAACAAAACAAAACAACAAGCAGGTAAGAGGGCCAACTCAGGGGAGCCAATGTGGCTCAGGGGTTGATCGCCAGCTTCCCACATACATGGTCCCAGGTTCAATCCCCGGTACCCCCCCAAAAAAACAAACACAAAACATGTATATAAAGCTTAACAGGTATTGCCAGATCATTTTTCACAAAGGACTGAAATTTTTCACGTTACCACCAGTAATGAATGAGAATATTCTTATTTTTGCAAGTCTGCAGCAATACACATCACTGTACTTTTACTTTTTGCCAGTTTTATGAGTGTAATATCCAATTTTTACTTCAATTTGTATCTACTTGGAAATCTCAAGTCTTTCTTTTATTAGAGAAGTGGTAGATTTACATAAAAACCATGCATAAAACACAGGGCTCCCATATACCACCCTATTATTAACACCTTGAATTAGTGTGGTATATTTGTTACAATTCATGACTGGAAACTTTTTATATTGGAAATTTGCATATACAATTCAGTGAATTGTTTTTCATATCATTGCCCCATTTTTCTACTGAGATATTTGTCTTTTTCAGAATAGTTCACAAGAGCTTTTTATATATTATAGATCAGAACTTCCCAATGTTTTCCACTTCATGGCACTCAGAAAATTATAGTCATACATCATCATGGAGGTAATTGGACTTTGAAGTTACCAATGGCTCGGCTGGACCAGACTGGGTATTCTGCTTCCCTCCTCGCTGAAAGGAAGCCTAAGACGATCAACTACTTGGTACAGCTATAGCCCAAGTCTGATCCAATCACAGGAGTTGATTTTATAAATTTTCCCCCAAAATTTGTCATTTTACTCTTGACATTGATCTTCACCCAAACATACTTTATATTGTCTAGAATTTTTGTTTTGTGTTATGGCTTCTGGATTTCATTTTATTTCAAGAAGTTCCCTTCAACCCTTGAATTTTACTGTAGCTTCAAAAAATTTTTCATCTAATATTTTTGTAAATCATATGTTATAAAACTTAAACATTACTTTTCTTGCATATAAACATTTTTGGTGACACCAGAGTAAAAAGCAAAACTAAAGTGCTTCCAGGGAAGCGGATGTGGCTCAAGCAATTGAGCTCCCGCCTACCACATGGGAGGTCCCAGGTTCAGTTCCCGGTGCCTCCTAGTGAAGATAAGCAAGATAGCAAGCTGGTACGATGGGCTGATGCAACAAGATGATGCAACAAGGAGACACAAAGTGGAAATACAATGAGAGACACAGCAAGGCAGGGAACAGGGGTGGTTCAGGCAATTGAGAGTCTCTCTCCCACATGGGACATCCCGGGTTCAGTTCCCAGTGCCTCCTAAAGAGAAGATAAGCAGACACAGAGAGCACATAATGAATGGACACAGAGAGCAGCCAGCAAACACAAACAACGAGGCGGGGAAGAAACAAAATAAATCTTTAAAAAAAAATAAAGTGCTTCCATATTCTAATCAAATATAGCTATCTGTGCTGGCTGAAGCAAAACTAAAATGAAAATATTCTCTGAAATACTTTAAACTAAACATTTTTAGGATTTTTTAAAGGAAAAAAAAAAACATGGTGTCATTTTAAAATCTCTGCCCCTAGAATTAAGAAGTCTTTGGTCAAGGCACATCCTAGTTCTAGCTGTGGGTCAGTCCATGCCGTGGCAAATTTCTCAGGTTCTTTGGCTCTCAATGTTGGTATTACTAAAATGTATTAGACTAAACAATGTTATAGACAACTTCTTTCTGTTCTAACATTCTACAATTCTGCTATTTTGTTCGATTACATGTTAATCCTTCCGAAGTAACTAAATGAAATATAATTTTCAGCATATTGGTGCCAGTTCCTTTGGGGAAGCCTGATGAGAAGAAAATATCGTGATGAAAGGCTCTTAAGAACTATTTAAGTTCATTGTTAAAATGACTAAATGGTCTTGCTTGCAGGGATTTCACAATTTATAAAAATTACTACCACAGAGATAGGAGTTATAAAAGGAATACAGAAGAAACAAATGAATTATGGAAAACTAGGTAACTTTCAGAGGAATTATGTCAATTTTTCCCATGTTATGCAACAGAGTTTCATGAGTCAAGGTCAGGGTTCAAAATAAAATGGGAGATCAAAGCCACACAAATGTAATAAAAACTTCCATAGGTCCTTACAGGTTACTGGAACTTGGGCTAATAAAAAAAAATTAAAAATAAATTTAAAACACTGAGAGACTTCTGCAAATTTGACTAGAATCTAATCCTCACTTGATCCTGCTATTTCAACAGCTTATTACTCCAAAAGTTTCATTTTTTTGTTCAAAGCTACAATTTATCATTTTATTACATGACCTAGAAACAAGGTAAATGGAACATTATTCCTAAAATAAAATTCAGCTTTATGTCCATCAATATTAGCTACTGAACTAAGTCTTCTTGCTACAATCATAGATGAGAGATGCATTCCCTCCCCTTCCCTGTTCAAGACATGTCTTATCTGCCTCTGAAGGATCTTTCTTAGATCTCTCTCCAAATAAAATTCATTTAAACAAAATCACACAGATGACTCCAAGAGAAAAACTAAGGATGTCTATTTTTCAAGGTCCAACTCTAGTCTTACCCTCTCCCTCCTTTCAAATCACCCATGCCTCATTTTCCCTTTCCTCTGTATTCATGTTCACAATGTTTTCCCTTTCCTCTGTATTCCTTATCCATATTGCTCATTTAGAAATCAATCACAGATCCTCTTGTTTTCATGTTTATTTTCATTTAAGGCTTAGATGTCTATTTAACTTTCTAAATCTTTATATATTTTTCTTACAAAGTAGCCTCTAAGGGAGTTAAGGACAAAACTTTTGTTGCAGTATCAAACCTCACTCCAACTTAACTGCACCAACTTAAGCAAGTGGATCTGGTGCTCTGGTAGGCTGGGGGATCTGGCCCCAAGGACATTGGAAGTGGGAACTGGAAGACAGAAGGGCTCCTTCCTTTTGTCTCTTCTCTTTGACTGGCTTTAATTTTCTCCTGCTGCAGAGTGCTGGAAGAGGAAGGGAAGCATGGAAGGGAAAATATAGCCACTGATAGTTAAGTAACTTAACCAGAGACAAAAGAGACCTTGCACTCCAGCTCCAATCAGAAAAATCCTTGGGCAGAACACTGATTTTTCCATCTTAAGTAGCATTTTCATCTGTGGATGGAATTTTATGGACTAGACCACTTGACAGCTCAGCTGCAGTGTCCAATGCGTGGGTAGCAGAGACGTGGTGACCCCTCCAACCTCCCTGACATGACTGGAAAAGAATATTTTCCAGGAAGTTACTGTTCTGGGCATAAAAATCATTCTGTGTTCTGCAATATTTGATAACTAACACTATTCTTTTCAGGTGCTCAAAAGTTACTTATAGTTGTTTCACTATCATACTACTAGATATTTAAATAGCTCTATTGAGATATAATTCAGATAATATAAAATTAACCCATTAAGAATGTATTGCCCAGCAGTCTTTAGTATATTTACAGAGTTGTGTAACCATCAAAATCTAATTTCAGAACATTTTCATCATCCCCAAAATACACTCGATTTTAAGAGAAAAATCTGCCACCTATTTGGTGTTTGACTTTGGGGAAGTAATATTTTGATAGGCAAAACAATGCCCCTGACCCAAAGATGTCCACACCCTAATCACCCAAATCTGTGAATATGTTACTTACATGCAAAGAGGACTTTGCAGATGTAATTGAGATGGGAAGTTATTATGAATTGACTGGTAAGCCCAATGTAACCACAAAGGTCCTTATAAGGAGGAGGCAGGCGTGTCCAAGTCAGAGAGGGATTTGAAGATGCTACACTACTGGCTTTGAAGATGGAGGTAGAGGCCAGGAGTCAACGTGGCCTTCCCAGGTGCTAGAAAGGACAAGGAAATAAATTCTCCCCTACAGCCTCCAGAAGAAACACAACCCTGCTGACACCTTCATTTTAGCCCAGTGAGACTTCTGACATACAGAACTGTAAGATAATCAATTTATGTGGTTTTAAGCCACTAAATTTAAAGTAATTGATACAGCAGCAATAAGAAACTAATACAAATTTAATATTTCTGAGACTCTGTTTTCTCATTTTAAATTAGGCATAATTATGCCTACTTCATAGTGTTTTTATGAAGATTCAATATGATAATATATGTGGTTCTGAACTAAAATCTCAGTACCAATGAATTTACAAATTATATGGCTTAACTTTAACGCATCATATTAAAAACATTTTACCATTCACATATTCTAATAAAAATCCTGTAAGATTACACAAAATAAAATCTTTGCCAAAAATTATGCTTAACTCTGCTTTCAACCACTGTCAAATAATGAATCATTTCAGATAATTTGGTGTTTGGCTAACTGAGGATTAAGCACCAATCCATTTTTAAACATTGTAAATGTTTAGAAGGAATAATTTTGAATTGAATCATAAACTTTTCAATTTTCTTAAATTGAATAAACCGAAAAAAAAAAATCAAAATATTTAGTGACCAAGGGTGGTCATATCCATACTCATTATCAAACTCTGCTATTATCTTTTTATACTCTCAGACTCTATTAAGTTTTGTAGTCACTCTTTTCCTCTACACTAAGTAAACCCAAGATTTCTGTGCTATTCAAAGTTTTCATGTCTACTTTTTCTCCTCCCTCCCCCAACTTCTATGAGGTTATCGGAAGTCAAGTGTTAATTGCTGTAGTGTGTCTACCTCTAACAATAACAGCTAACAATTATTGAGTGCTTACCAAGTGCTATCTAAGCACTTTACAATATTACTTCATACAATCAACCCATTTGATGGGCACTATTGTGCCACCATTGCACTGATAAAGAAATGCAAGTACACAATAATATGAGTTCTTATACACTATGCCACACTGCTACCTGTAGCAGCCCCTTTCTTCCCTTCCCATTTGCTTTTTATAATTTTCTGTGGGCTTAAAAATCAGATAACAAAATGGGAGAGAATTATGTGCCAGATATGCAAAAATGAGCATTATATGAGGAGGGGGAGGCCTTATCTATGAAGGAAATGTACAAATTGTATGACATGTACTTTTGGATCTCTATTTAGAATCCTTTTCTTTATTTACTCCTCAACTATGTTTATGTATGAAGTGCTAGATAATTTTGAGATTGTGTATGCAGACTGCTGGACTTCTGCTAAGATTTTCATTATTTAATTTTCACTTTTAAGTATTAATCTACCTTGAATATATTTTTTGAAAATGATATGAAACAGGCACAATTTAATTCTTTTTCCATATGGAAGCCCCCTTTGCTACATCTTTTGTTTCTGTGCCATTCTACTCAATGGAAGTTCTATCTTCATCATATTTGAATTCTCATTATACATCACCTATTTCTGGATTCTCTATTTCATTCTACTGATCTATTTGTTTATTCCCATGGGCTACCATATTGATTTGATTATAGTGGCTTAATAATATACTCCAGATCTGTAGAGAAAGATTTCCCTCATTCTTTATCTTTTGTTTTACATGATTCTTGGCTATTAATGCCTTTATTATTCTATATGAAACTTAAGATCTTTTTATTCATTTCTTTAAAAAGTCCTATTGACATTTCAATAGGACTTATAGAGAAGCAACATTTTTATTACATAAATTCTTCAAGAAGGTAGTTTTGACTTTAGATTTAGTTTGATTTTTCTTATGTTCACTGGAAAAACTCATATAAACTGTCCTACAGGGAGATGTCATTATTTGAAGAATGAAGCATAATATAAATCTTTGGAATAATTCTGGCAATGTGACATTTATTCCTCTATGTACACAGAGAAAGCAGAAGGTTAAGTTTCCATAGACAACAAAAAAGGAAAACATTGAGTTTTATTACTCTCCTTGCGTCTCAAGAGAACAATTCTTCCTAATGTTTTGGGGTCAATAATGGGGATACAGAGGAAGAAAAGTTATTTATTTTTGCAAATAGCCTTTAAATTTAGTGATGCTTTAGGTCTTTGAAAAAACTAAATTTAATTGCAATGAAGAATTTCCTCTTGTGATTTAATGGAAAGACCACAGATTTGGCAGTTTTCAAATCCTGACTCAACTATGTGACTTTGGGCAAGTTATATAACTACTCTGAGCCTCAGGTTCTTCATGTATAAAATAATGTCAACTTTAGAAATCTTCTTCGTAATTGCACAAACTAAATGTGGCTAAAAGGTCAAGTACAGTGCCTGGCAAACACAAGATTCCAAATACTACTACTTTTTTTAATTTTAGAAAATAGCTAAGCCTTTATTCATAACAGCTGTGCTATGTATCTATATTGTTACTACAAATAAGTCCTCATCTACTTCTTTTTAACAGGATATATAATGTAATTTTTTAAATTCCTGAATTGCTTCACCAGAAGTAAATTATGCTGAGTACCTAACCATGAGCCAATCACCATCCTCCAGGCACCAAGGATATAGAAATAAATTAGACAGCTGGGCTCCCTTCTGCAGTGGGAAACTTATATAACATATATAAATATAATCATATGTAAACATACAAACATAATAAAAATTAATTACATAATAAAAATTAATTACAGATTTTTTAAAGTGCTATAAAGGAAATAAACAGCATAATGTGTGAGAGCAACTCAGAAATTTTAGCAGTTACATGTTTGAGAGTTCCATTGATGTGATTATGACTATGTTGAGGATTTTCATAAAGTGATATTGGATAGAAGAGGAGAGTGCTTGAAAATGTACTTGTACTCTCTTCCATAAATAAGCACCTATAGCGATCTTACTTACATGTACAGAGTTTTAATGACAACTGCTCATGGTGAAATAGTAGTATCTGTACCTCTCTTCAGTAGCAAACCAATGAAATCCTTGGAGTAGGACTTAATAAAGTTCAACCACAGATCTTCTCTTTTATTTAAAAGTCTTTTCAAATGTATGATCTATATAACTTTTATTTTTCTCTCTTATACCAATCAAGTGAAGAAATTTGCTTAAAACCCTAGCTCTTGGAAAAAGCCCTCACTTGAAGGTGCATTTCTCTTTCACTCAAAAATGTGAGAAGAGAAAGTTGTCCTAAAAAAGTCCAAAGAAAAACCCCCTACCTGATCCAATCTGCTTCTGTTCACATATTCTCTGTTTTAATTATGGAATCACCACTTACTCATTTTCCCAAACCATAAGTCCTACTTGAGCTTCTACCAGCATCTCAAAGGTCCCACCGTCTCTCCATTCTCATAGCAACTGCCTTGGATCACATCCAAATCACCACCAATGGCTGCCTAACTATTCTCTCATAATTTCAATCTGTACTTTGCAGTCTACTACAGTTATTTTTTTAGTGGCAAAATATGATGTTCTTGCTCCCTATCCCCAGTGCCTTCAAGAAAACAAAACAAAACAAACAAAAACTCCTTTCCTACCTTATTTCTGGCCACACTGCCTGTCCCGTTCCAGGATCCAGCCACAAACTACTTACCATTATTCCAGAACATCCCAAACTCTTTCACTTTTGTATGGAATATTCTTGACTTTCTTAGCCACCTGAAGAAGCCACCTAGAGACTGAGCCCAAACATCACCCCTTTGGGATGTCTTCCTCAGAGGCCCATACTGAGCCGTGACTGCTTGCCGTGTGCCCACGTTGTTGCAAATAGCGCGTTGATTAGTGAGTACTTCCCTCTTGTTCTACCTCTAAACTGTGAGCTCCTTATGGATGGCAACTCTACCTTAGTTGTCTGGATACAGTGCTTACTAGAAAGGAAAATTTCCAGAACTTTCACCAACTTAAAAGTCCACTCCAATACAAAAATAAGCACTTATACTTTGACCCTTGGAGCTCATCACTGGTGTGGCTACCAAGAGGTGGAGAAAATGACTCTCACTGGTGTTACTGCTAACTATGAAGACTGCCATCACTAGAAATAATGGAATAGTGAAGAAAGTCTTCTGGATTTGAGACTAAACCTGCAATATAAAAAAGAAACCACTAGATGGCATTACACAGTAACATGGTAAAGGGCATTCCTAATAAATTATAAATTTCCCAAATGGAATTTCAATTAAAAATTATGTTTAAGGTTGCTAATTCCCTTAACAATATAAACATTTTTGAATATTCAAGAACAATAGCACCATTCTGACTTTAGATACCTAGTCACAGTCAATATCTTTTCACTTTTCATTGAGATTAAAGATAGCCATGGACATAAGTGCAAACATTTTTGCAAGGCCTTAGATGGATTCACTCTTAGTGGAATGTGGGTTGAATTATTACCAAGGAATTGCCTCATTAGTCTACATACAAAGAAGAGGGAATCTCTTCTTTATTCTCTTTTCATCACATTAGCCTAAAGGGAAACTAAAATAACATAGAATGCTCTCTTAAGTCTACATCTCAGGTTCACAATAAATACTATAGTAAGGGGAAGATTTTTATCAAGGAAAAATGTTAGGAAACATTCCATAAAGCAAATACAATGAGAAACATATATTAACACCCCTTTTATTTTCCAGAACTTAAATGTACTTTCAAATGACAAAAGAACAAAATGTTTAGTGTTTAGCAATTCCTCCTCTCTATTTTATTTTTCAAAAATCTTACTTTTTACTATATATTTCCTCTTCAATAATAAATTCTTCCTGCATCTGAATTTTTTACTATTTTACATCTTTTTCCCCTTGTCCCTCTTATCTATCAAAGACCTGACAGTACATTATTCAGAAGATCTTCTTGTGCTTTTCTATTTTTTTTTTAACCTCCATCTCCCCCATTAAAAAGTAAAACAAAACTAAACGTTTTAACTCTGACAAATACACTTAGTCCTTTGGCTAACTCAATTTGAAAAACCCACTTATCAATCTTTTTTCTTTTTAATTATAGAGGAGGGTAAAAAAAAACAAAAAAACAATTAACAAAACTACTTTGACAATTGCTATTTTTAAAATACCAAGATATACAATGATCCTAGCATTGCTTATTTCACAAACTCCCACTCAAACTCTAAGAAAGGTCCTCATTGTCCCACCCTTTACTCAATTTATGGTACTTGAATTGCCCTCCCACACACTTCGTAGTCTTTCAGATATTTATTGTTATAAAAAGTCTTGCCAACTAATTGTGCATTATCAACAGAATGGTTATAAGAATAAAAGTTAATTTGACTGGTCTGACTCATCAGTTCCTTTGGTGATTTTAATGAAGAATCACATTGAGAACCACTGTTCTACAGGAAAGAGTTTGTAGATGGCAAAGTTCTATGTTGAAGTACTTGTGTAACTTAGATTCTTTGTCTCAACAACTCTTAAATATAACATCATATCAAAGGCACTTAGCAAATGATCAAATTTTTTTAAAAAATTAGATTATTTTTCACTACAGCAAAAAGGAAAATGTCTAAAACAGTTTATTATGGAAAATTTTTAAAGAGGGTCATGGATTGAAGATTGGAAATATATTTCTCATGGGGATATTTTTTATTGCACTTATTTTACTCTCATTTGACATATCCTATTACAGCATTTGCTTCTTGTTCAATTGTAAGTATTTATAAGATTTAGGATCTTTTATTGTCAAATAATTCTTAGAATAAGTAATAAAATTACTTTCTGAATTGAACATTGTTGGAGGAAAAAATGTATTCGATTTTCTGAAATATTTGGATTTTTAAGATAAGTCATCTAGGGAAGGAATTAAATTTAAGCATTCTTAAAATATTGCCCTTTGAGAATTTTCAGCTTTAACTTTAACATAGTTTCTCTAAAATGTGTTTCTATAACATACATCTCTCCAGTTACAATCAGAATAATTATTTTCTCACCTTTATCTCTCTGAATGATCAAACTCAACAAACATTCACTGATTACCTCCTGTGCAAGGTAGTTTCTGATACTTATTTTTTTAGCAATTCAAAATACAATATTCTGTTAAAGAATATTGTATTTTGAATACAAAATACAAATCAGCTTCTCATAATGAGTTATTTCTGGTTCACTTTTTAAATCAGTTCTAAGTTAGCAAAAATTACTATGTGGGTCTGAAGTTTAAAAATGAGTTAATAAAGGAAAGGATGCATTGTTCTATGGGATATTATATTAAAGCTACAACTTCAGTGATTTAGAATGATTTGTTCAAACAATTTATTATTTCAATATTGAGATAGAAAACAAAATAAAAACTCCATTTCCTTACTTTATCACTTTATCATTCCTTAGTACAGTGTATGTGAATTTTTCTGTTTAAATTGTGCATATTCATTCATGCACTCTTCCAGAAAAATTCACACCTATTAAATGCCGGAAACTGTACCAGGCATTTAAAAATTAATATAGTGTAAAAAGTAAAAATGATCATTTCAATAAATTCAGAAAAGCCATTTAATAGAATTTAACATCTATTCATAACATTTAATTACTAGCAAGCAAGAATTAAAAAGGTAACCACCAAAAAAATCTATACCAAAAATTATGTTTTATGGTAAAATATTGGAAGCATTCTTTTTTTTTTTTTTTTAATTCAAAATGTGCTTTATCTCAAGGAGCTTAAATATAAGCAAAGATGATATTCTCTGGAAAACTCAGACAATGGGCTCAAGTCACCATGAAGATAAACTTTCTTTAAAAATGAATATGAGGGATTTGAGTAAAAATATTTCAGAAAATAAGAGTTCACATCTCCAAGTTACATGACCAAAGCTGGAATAGAGTGGGTAAAAAATGTGCTTAAATCTATGGTTTCTTTCTTTTTTTTTTAATATTCTTTTTTATTTTTAAAGAAGCTTTAGATTACATATATGTTACATCAAACATATAGGGTATTCCCATATACTACAACCTTCCCTTCCCACACTTTTCCACATTAACAACATCTTTCATTAGTGTGGTACATTTGTTACAATTGATGAACACATATTGAAGCATTGCTACAACCTGAACTATAGTTTCCCTCATAGTTTACAATTTGCCATGCACAATTTTATAGGTTTTGACAACATGTATAGTGGCCTGTATCCATCATTGCAATGTCATGCAGGGCAATTCAAATACCCCAAAAATGCCTCCAATTTACACCTATTCTTTCTTCTCCCTCCCCTCAAAACCTCTGGTGGCCACTGTTTTTATATCATTGATACAAGTTCTTCAATAATAAGTTTATAATAGAATAATATCTACTTTAGTCCATTGTTCATTTCCCAATCTTGAGGATTTCGGGATAGTGATGCCCACTCTGTTTCTGATTGAGAGGGGACTTGGATCCCGTGAGGCAGATGTATGGAATTGTCTTGCTTGCAGTTGTAGATACTCTCTGTTTTTTGGGATGGGCATTGTCCATCATCATCCTTTTGTTAGTTATCCTGGGTAAGTCTGATGAACTGGAGAGTAGGTGTTGGCTGTAACTTTGCTGAGATTCAGGGCTCAACCAGCATATGAAAAAATCAAAGATTTAAGTCTCTAGGACATATATTTAAATCTTCGGTCTGTTCATATGCCAGTTGAGCTTTGAATCTCTTTCAAGTAAGGAAAGGGATAAGATACTGCAATGTCCCTCTTCATCCCCGCCCCCCACCATTGTACAGAAGATCCATGAAAGCATGATTGGAGTTTTGAATCAAAGTATAAAGAAAGAATATCCCATAGAGTTGGACAGCATTATACAAAAGCATGAATGTGTGAAAAAGCATGAAGCCATTTCACTACGGTTGGGACATAAAATATGAGACAGGAGGATAGGGAAATGCAGGAGACAAGACTAGAAATGTAACTAGGCAGGAACCAGGTCTTACAGAACTTTGTATGGAAGTTGGATTTTTATCTTTTAGATGAAAAAGAGTCAATTTTAAGCCAGAGAAAAATGTATCCATGTTTTATGGAGATCTCCATGGTTACAAGGTAATTTGGAAGGGAAAAGATTATAAATATTTTTTTACTCATATCAATGAAACCAGATTTTGTCTTCTTTACTGTGTATCCATCCCCAAGTGCTCTGCACGGTGTTTAGCTCACAGAAGTCACCCAAAATTAGTTGTCAAGAATTGAACGCTGTGCACAGGAAAGCAGGGCCAATGGAGAGGAGGTGACAGTTTTCAGAGATAGCACATTGGCATCTAAAGGACTTGGGGTGGTCAGCTCAATGACTCTGACTGCTCTTGCTTGGGTGCTTGGTGCTACAATAACTGAAAGAAAATAAAGTAGGAGAATCCAACCTGAGGCATAAGAGAGTGGCTCCAATTTTGACAGAATGAGTCTGCAGTGCTCATGAAATAGGGAAAAGAGTCCCAGGAAAGTTGGAAATATGCCTCTGGAGTGAAGGAAAGAAGTCTGGGCTAAAGAAATATATCTAGTAAATGTTTAGTAATTACTTCAAGGCCCCAGATCAGTAATTCTGGTTGTTAGAAAAGATGAAATTCCCTGTTGTAAAATTTAAAAAAAAAATCTGCCTTTCCTGTTCAGGGAAAATGTTGCACATAGCTTTTAGAGAAATGTCAGCATATTGGGGGGTTATTGCTTTGGGGGGGCGGTTGTTTCTATATTTGTTTGGTCTGTGTTTTAGCAGACACAACCACTGTCCCCCTCACCTCAAAAACAGCAACACAAGAGAGAAGATTTTAATGAAAAATGTTTGCCTGGAGCTATTCAACAACCTTATTGAAATGTGACTGCTGCATTAGCTAAAGCAATGGGAGCTGAAAATAAGACTAGAGCATAACTGAATCATTGGCATATTGTATCTGTGCTGTGGAAACAATATAACCACTATTAGTGAAATCTCTTTCAGTTTTCCCAGCCTCTCTGCCATATACTTTAATAATTTTTCCTCCGATATCTTGGAATCATCAACATCATTGGCAATTGAAGCACTTTCGTCAAAGCCTCCACCTTAGAACAATTGCTTTAAGCTGGAAATTTTTAAATGAGAGTAAGTTGCTTTCGGGTGGAAGAATGATATGTTGTATTTGAAATGTAACTTTTCTCCAGTAACCATGATATAAAAGCAAGTAAACAAGTGGGTCTATTTGGAAAGATGAGATGAAATCAGTAAAACTTGACCACCCTGTTAGCCAATTCATTCTTCTATCTATTTTTACCCTTCATCTCCCTTACCAAACATCAGGTACCTAATTGGGTTCTCACATGATTCTCTGGGTAATCAAGTAGACTATACCATGATGGAATTTTTTTCCACTTCACTTGTAATTGCTAATCAGGATTGTAGGCATTTGAAACCAGCTTCATTCCATACAGCTGCTTGAGAAGCTGCTGTCTGTGGTAGTAGAGGACAGAGTCAGCAAAGCATTCTGGGCTTTCCTCTTGTATTCCACTTAGACATTCATTCCAACCCACCTGGCTTTTGTAAAGCTTTCTCTCCCAAATCTGTGAATTCTCAAACTTAGTTCAGAAAATTGGGTTAACTCATGCCAAAGTTTTTTTTAAGTTTTACCTTTTATGATAGTTTTTCCAGAGCCTTTATAACAATAACTGTACAATTCTGTTCTTTTTTCCCCCTATTCAGCAGCCTGGGTTTTAAAAAAAATAACTATGAAGTATTTTGGTATAACTATATACACACATGGGTTGGGAAAATAGCATTTCTCACAAGTGAACTAGAATTCACAGGCCAAATAAACAGTGATGTACAAAGTTCATTAAGAGTTCCTTGTCACTGACCATTTGAAAGGTCAACACTTAAGCAGCATAACTATCATTCAATATTTGTTGATATTGAACAATGTGCCTGGGGAGTACATAAAAATCTACTTGTGAATATTTATATAGAACTTATCAAGAAGTTATTTTTGGCATTAGCTTGTTTTAGGGAACAAAAAATAAAATCTGAATATAAAGGATGACATAGTGTTAATCTGAAAACTTATGAAAATGCCCTGGATAAAAATAGTAATCAATACTTACATCTAAGGATAGGAGATTTTCATGATGGGGAAGGAAGAGATAGGAAGAGAAAAAAAGGTTGAGGCAGGTGGCAGCAGGGAGTGCAAAGAAGAGGCAGGGATGAGCAAAAGATATTGAAAGGCAGTAGCTTTATTGTAGAAGAAGAAATTAGTTATCTTATCAAAGGAAAGTGCAAAATGGGAAAGATAAAAGAGACATAAATGACATAAAAACATATTACAATTCCAACCTAAATTTGTAGTAAAATTTGAAGTTATCCTAAACCATTCAGAATATTCCTGGTATTTGATGATTATTACCACTTAGTATAAAGAGAGTGGGGTGATGTGATGATAGACAACTGTTAACAGCATTTGGTTTCTAGTTTAAATTTTATGAAGAATATCATAGCAGGATAAGAGAGACAGTTTGAAAGTAAGGCCACGAAAACAAAGAAAGGTCTTAATCATTAAGACTGGAAATTGAATGAATAAGGATTTTAATAACTGAAACAGATTCTGATATACCTTGTTTAAAGTGAGAAAACATTGAAAAAATTTTAATAAACACAAATAAATATGTATAAAATATTTACTTATTAGACATTTTTGTTTGCAGAAAACAATCCTTAAGTCTGGATTATTGCAATAGCCTTATATTTCTTTCTCCCTGCATCAGTGGCTATGCTTCTTAAGTCGGCTAGGAGCCTGTTAAACCTGAGTGATAGCATACCTCTACTTATGGTGTAAAGGCAAGGACGGTCCTCCAGAGCCCTTCAGATCCAGCTTTGGCCCCTATGACCTAATCCCTTATCCTCTCCTGATGTTTACTCTGCCCGAACCACAGTGGTGATGGCTCTTCCTTCAACATTCCACCCACGTGCTTGCCTGGGACCTGTGAGCTTGCTGTTCCATTATCTAGAATAGTCTTCCCTCCCATATGCTTGTGATTTTCCAGAATCCTTCCCTGACCATGCCCTGCTTAGTATATCAATTGCTTCCTTCCTATCCTCCTTGCCTGCTCTAATTCTCTCCAGAGCACGTGTTGTTTTCTGTTTATCAGTTTGTTTTACCTGACAGGATTTTTATTTTGTCATTCACTGCCATATCCCCAGGACCTAGAGCAGTGCCCATCACATAGCGGACATCCCCAAAGTATTTGTATGAATGAATAAAAACCTCACGCCTTCAATCACTTGCCAATTGCCTATCCGTATATAGGACTTCTTGTGCGCCAGGCCTGATCTACCTAGCTTTTGCATATATTAACCTATTTAAACCTCACAACAACCCCATAAGGTAGGGTCTTATTTTAAGCATTAAGTTTTGTTTTCTGCTTTTTTTTTCTACACCCACACTAGCTAGTAGCAAGGAAACGAAACACATTTTGCAGTAAATGAAACTGAGGCACAGAGAGGTTAAGTATCTTGCCCAAGGTCACACAGCTAATAAGTGATGAAGCCAGGATTTCAGCCTAGGCAGTCAGCCAGAGTTCTATGCCCTTAATCACTGAGATTCACTGCCTCTCCATGAATGAATGGATCAGGTCAAACGAAAACACCTGGTATTTGGGCAATGCCTTAAGAGTTCTAAAGTGTATTCATATATAGACCCTATATACTATACAGAGAAAGCATAGCAGCCTTGTTATTTTACCAGTAGAAAGGGTATTTTCTCTTTCTGATAGGCACAGTGAAAATTTTAAAACACTTTTTTTTTTTTTTTTTTTTAATATTTAGAAAGTATCTAGTTCAGTAAGTCCCTACAGGAACAGAGAGGCAGGAATTTATGAAACAGAGTTCTGTTCTCAGATGCTTACATTCCATTGGTAAAAGAGAGAGATTAACACATAAATTAACGAATATTGTGATAAGGGCTCTAACAGAAGTTTATGAATTGTTCCATGGCAGCATAAATAATCCTTCCTTAGAGCAATTGAAGGAGGAGGAAGGGGTTAGAGCTGAGAATATGAATAGAAATTTGTTCTTCAGAGCAGAGGAAAAAAAGACCTTCTGGCAGAGAGCTTAGCCTGAGCCAAGCTCGAAATCATGCAAGTAACAGCATGGCATATGTGGGTAAAGCAGACAGTTCTGTATGGAAATTGTTGAGTGGGTAGGAGAGAGTAGCAAAAGAGAACCCCAAAAAGGGAGATGGGGCCAGGTTACAGGACTGAACTCTCTCCAGTATGCTTTGGGAAGTTATCTAAACAGCAGCACCAAAAGCCACTCTTCAGGGTGTAGAGCATTGGAGCAAGGCAAAATCCAAGAGAGATCTGAAAACTGCTTGCAACTTTTGGAAAATCCTAAGGAGAATGTGACATGAGCATCAGCAAGGAAGCCCGGGGCCATCACCGGAAGTTCCTTGGCCTTTGCATGGAGTTGGCTTCACGGCAACTTGGGAAAACACAGCGGCCCCCAGAGTGTTGTGTGTACCCTCTCCCGGAGCACTGCGGGAAGAAAAGGAAGCATGGAGGAAGTCACAAGCTGTGATGTATAGGCCAAAGTAAACTGCCTGATCCCAGAGGGCCTGGGGACCCTGAGGGATGCTCAGAAGCATACATCTGTAAACGCTCCAGAGAAAGTGGCTTTTTCCTCTAAGCATTAAGTTTGTTCTTTGCTTTTCCCCCCTTCCAGATGCACATTAGCAACCAATCTGGACACTAAACTCTTTGGCAGTTCTTTGAGAAAAGGACCCCTAAAGTATGTGGCTAGAAACCTTAGGTAGTCAAATAATTGCTCTACATTTTATTCTGACACAGTTAACATTTTAAGTCAACTCAACTGCTCAAAACTGTTGAATATTTTTTAGCATCATGCATGAAGATAAGATATTGTCTTTGTAGAGATCTCCAAACCAGGGGAAAGTGACAGCAATGCATTATATTGTAAATAAATCTTTTTTGGCTTGATACTATTTTTAGAATAGAATCCTTATTTCCAGAAGAAGGTTGTTGCTGAATGCTACTAGAAAACAAAACTAAAGAATAATAGTAATGTCCTATAGCTTGTAACAAATTTTCTCTTAAAATTCTTTTATCTACTTCCAACTTGTTTAATCCTCACGAAAATTCCATGAGCTCAATAATCTATATGTTTCACAGATGAGAAAACTTTGATTAAGTCTTCCAACATGTACTTGAAAACTTTTTTCTAATGCCTACAAGTATTTTACTTTACTATAAAATTATTTTAAAAATCCCATTTCCCTATCATATTGTTATTCAGACTCATTACTAACTCAACTTGATTTACAGAGGTTTAAGTGGCTTTCCCAGCTACAAAACTGGTAGAGAGTAGTATACAAATTTATAGCTTTTGAGCCTAAGCCTGCTGTTTTTCTCCTGTATCAGAATATCCCAGAGAAGGTCATCAAATTTAGTAGTAATTTAAGCCAGCCCTGTAGTCAATAACAGATGATACTTAACACTGATACTTTAATCATTCTTATTAAATAGGAAATAAACATGGATAGTAATTATTACTTTAAAAGTTGAATTTTTAAAAATCTCATTAATTCAGGTGCCTTCACTTAAATCATCTCTACCTAGATACAAGTTTGGATTGAGCTTTACCTATTTTATACCTGGTAAAATAGTTTTCCTTACACAAACTGTTAC
Organism: Cabassous unicinctus; assembly: GCA_029593785.1. Taxonomy (NCBI): domain Eukaryota; kingdom Metazoa; phylum Chordata; class Mammalia; order Cingulata; family Chlamyphoridae; genus Cabassous; species Cabassous unicinctus. Next base: position 286 of record JAQZBX010017393.1, on the reverse strand, counting down.
AATAAAAAAGGTAAATTAAATAAGCTTTTTATGTCTTATTCCAAAGAAATTCTGTCTTCAGAAATATAAAAAAAAAACTGCTCTTTTAGTGTAGTCAAGGCAATATTGTCCACGAAGCATTTTGCAATTCCTTTGATCTGACCTCTCTCAGAATTCCTATAACACAACATAGAATTATAAATCATCTTTTATTCTTAACTATTTTTTCTTATAATTTCCCAATAAGAACTTAAACTCCTATAGAGTAAGGAAGATGTCTTTGCTTTCACTAGAATTCTCCATAACT
>JAQZBX010017392.1:0-35616 GCA_029593785.1 Cabassous unicinctus | reverse complement strand
TCTGACTTCTCTCATCTGAATTTATTCTATTTTTAAGGCTTTCTCTCATAGGGATTAAGACCCACCCTTATAAACTTTAGCCATGCCTAAAGAGGATCACTGAAAATGGTATAAATAAATGAGCCCACACCATGACATAACTTAACATATTAAAAGATACAATTTATAAATTGGAACAAAGCCTCAGGAATGCAGATTAAGACTTGGATGTGCCTTTAATGGGATATATAATTACCAATACTACATATCTGTGCATTTGTGCAATGTCTCATCAACTTTCGTGATTTCATCCATCAAAAACTGCTGAAATGTGAAACATTGCAAGAAGCCATTTCCAATTCCTATGGACCAAGTTCAAATTTTTGATAGTCATGATTTCTACTCATCATCAATTCTTTACTTATTTGTCAAACCACAGTGTGTTGTACTTCTCTGTTTATACATGTATGTGGCTTCTCTTCAACTAGAATGTGGGTTCCTTGAGATCACAAACTATTTCTCTTTCCCTTTTACATTCTTCTCACACATTTCTATGTCTACCCCAAAGTGCATGTTTTTAAGTGTTATTGAAACAGAACTCCTAGCTATATTTTCATCATCTGAAACATTTGAGAAATATATTATGCTCTTTATTCAAGGGGTAACAATATGGCCGTTTTTCAAGTCCATATGTTAATTCCTGCATCCAGGCCTGTGTCTCCAGTCTTGTCTTCTCAGGTTTGGACCTTTCTTCCTGCTATACTGGCCTTCCATCATCGGTGCAAGAATCAAATAATTATGAATTGAAAAGCATTCATACCTTGAGTGAACTAGGAAAATTAATTTAAAATGTATAATAAAATAGAGATTCAATAGTTATTTTTTCCTGATAGATCTGGAAATACCTTATTTCATTGATTTTAAGAGGTATATTTTCATCCATAATATCACTGTAATTAGATATATTGTACAATTGAGAGTAAAACTTTCATTATGTTATAGTTTAATTTAAAAATTTATTTATTATGTATACATTTAATAATGATAAAGCTTATAAGACTATAAAAATTAACATATGAGACATGGAGAAGAAGGATACATAGTAAGAAACACCTTAAAGACAGTGTCCTGTCACTTGGACAGAATGTCCCCATCTTTCCAGTTAGGATACCCGTGGGTTTGCTAAGGACTAATTGGATAATGAATTGAGATTTATTCTTTCCAATATTGTGCCTTTCAAAATAAAAGTTATTAATGAAATTGTGACTACACAGTTTAGATGGCTTTATCTAAAAATTACTGCTAGTAGCATGGGTAAATCTTGCAATAGAATTTGTAGTGTTGTTATTGTTGTTCCTTCTCTGTTTTGTATATTCATCAGCTAAATGTTATACATTATTGAACATGAAGTCAAAATAATCAGAAAAGAAAAAACCCTCAAAGTGGTTATGGATGTTGTAGGCTATTCAGATTGCAGGTGTGGTAACAGATCACTGCCATAAAACAACCACAATAAAGTGAATCCCATGAAATTTTTGGTTTCCCAGTATATATAAAAACTATGCTCACATTATATTGTAGCCTATAAATTGTTCAATAGCATTATGTCTAAAATAACAATGTACATAACTTTAATTAAAATATGACACAGAGACAGGAAGTGAGCCAGTGCTGTTGAAAAAATGGCACAGAGTTGCTCAAAGCCAAGTTGCCACCAACCTCCAATTTGTAAAGTCATGCAAAATTGCAAAGCACAATAAAACAAAGGGCAATAAAATGTGGGGTGTTTATATTGACTTTAGAAGTTTAAAGTGTGGTTTGCTCTAGGATTAAAATAACTTGAAATACCTCTAATTCCAACCTTTGTAAAGATGTTTCTGTTTATAATACAGATAGCATTAAAGTGATACTAAAATAATTAAACCACTGTGTGTATTGGAACAAAACTTCAGAATATGGATCATTATAACCATTTAGTCTGTTTCCTCAGTTCTTAAATGGATCTTGTATTGAAATATTTAAGTCAGTTTTTGAGTTATAGAACATGACTTTTTGCTGGTTATTGATTTTTCTTTACAAAAGTGAATTTTAGTCTAAGATGAGCAAATGTTGATATGGATGAGTTAATTGACTTCTTAGACTGTGAATACCAAGTAATATGAACTTTTAAAGAAAAACATTTGCAAGGAATTCTGCGATGTGTTCCAATGCAAAGTCATGTTAACCTTTTCTAAATTGTAAATATCCTTCTCCCACTGATGGTTACTGTACCTTGCTAGAGGCACAATACATGTCTATCCATTTTATAAAGGCAGCAATGACTAATAGAAGAGAAAAGGTACTTTTTATTGCCTCACATAGTATCAATATATTTCATGGCTCCAATTAGAGAAAATTTTGTACTTTGAGTGTAACTGGCATTAAAAACTATATATCATTTCTGAGTTTAGCTTAAAAGAGGCCAAATTTGAGCAACAAGGAGGTTTTTAGGAAGCAACTCTTTAGGCAGTAGATATGACTTGGGTAAATTTCAGTTTTACAAAAATAAAGCCAAAAAGCATATGCATTAATAATGAGGGGTTGGGATATTTGTCTGTTGTCTTTTATTAGGCTTTACCTGTATATTAGAGAGATTCTTGCCCCTCTTTCTGAGAATGCAGCAAGACTCCCCAGGATGGGTGTTTAATATTTTCTTGTTTATTGTGTGGATCTCCACCCACTGAGATAACACCCTATGACAAGTTGAGCACATTCATATTCCATAGAAGCATGCTTCAGATGCACCCTTCCATACACATCCATTGCCACCAATATCCTGCACCAGTGACCCTTCCCTGCCATATTTGTGAAAAAATCATTCCTACAATTGTACTCTCAACCACAGTACTCTACCTCACCAAAATTCACCTGTTCCTTCTTCCATCCCTCTCTCCAGTTCCATGGATAGCCCAAACCACCCCCCAACCTCAGTCACCCACACACTCCAGCACTGACGACTCCACTCATCCTTGCACACTGTCATCCCCATCCACTGCCAAATCAGCCCCATCCACCTTATCATAGATTCTGCCCAGATTGAGCATTAGGTCATGAATCTCTACACTCTTTCTATCTCCTGGTAACTTATCATCCAGACTCCATCTTTGTGATTCTGCTCAATATCCTTAGTTCATACCCATGAGATGACGCAATATTTGTCTTTTAGTGATTGGTATACTCTTTGTTAAAGAAAATGAGGTGGGAGCTGTGTGATATTATGAAGAGCCTGAGGGAGAGAATCTATACTAAGAAAATAGTTATTTAAGGATATCATAAATTTTAAAGGCTATATTACAAAAAAAATAGAGAAGGAAAGGATTCTCAATAAATAGAATTGAGAAAATTAGTATACAATTTGTTAAAAAGAGTTAGACAATTACTTTGTAGGCAACCAGTCTGAACAAACATACAAAATCACATAAAAAAATAAGTTGAAGACATTATACTTTAAGTTAGAAAAACATATTCAAGATAAAATGTAGAATAGGACATAATTTATTTCCTCTTCTTTTATTCTTTGAATTTAAAACATAAATAGGTAAGCTATACATTAAGAAACATGATTAATACATAACATTAAATGAAATATACCAAACTGTGGTATATTTTCAATATATTCTTTAGGAGTTAGTGTTCATAAAATGTAAGATATCTTGCAAATCATTATGAAAACATTACTATGAAGAGAAATATGGAAAAGTGCTTGAACAGAAATCGCACCGAAAATAATTTTAAAAATCATTGTAAATGAAATGTTTCTATAAAAAATTTTTTTTCTGTTATAGTTCACTCAGCCCCTTCCTAATTCTGAATGATTATTTCAATTCTATCATGTCACCGAGGTCACCAACTACTAAGATAATATTTTATTAATGAATAAAACTCATTTTGAATCAAACTGCCCTGAAGAGCTTCACCTATTGAGTATGACTATAAACAGGCAAGGAAACACTCAAAGCTAATTATTTTATAAAAATTGTGGGAGAAGCATTGGATTTTCTTTGTGAATTGGAACCATGGGACTTCAGTTACCTAGATCTAAATGTTTAATAATCAATACCACCACTGGCATCACATTTGGTTTACAAGTGTTACAAAGTATCAATTGCATCTATGCTTAATATAATGAAATAAAGTCTGACAAGTTTTGAGGCCTACTTAAGTGTTCAGTTCTAGAGAGATATATTAGTGTTAATGGGGATAATAGGAGGTTAAAGAATCCCTTCCTTGCATTGTAGATAACAAGTCCCCCGGAAGCTGAGTTTGCTGACTTTGTCTCATCTCCACGTTGTCCTTTCATTCTTTAGGCAGTGCTGATGCCTCTGGGAGTGTACACAATGCACACCCTAGACATTGTTGTCAGGTGTCTTCCCTTTAGTTTCTGCTGAGTGGAGGGACTGGAGGCTGGGGGTGGGGGAAGGAAAAAAGGGAGGATTAGAAATATGTGGAAAGAAAAGAAGGGAATTCCTTCTTGTTTTCCAAATACTGTTTATGTGAATCCAGCAGAAATAGACACTTGCCGTGTCTAACAGCTTCTTATAATTTCACCACTCTCTTCACAGATGAGAGCAGCAGACTTTGGTGTTGAAAGACTGTTGGGACTTGCTACCAGAGGTCTGAACACTGCTGAGGCCTAAGCCTTCCCCAGAGGCTCAGACAACCTGAGAGCCAAGATCCTTCCTCAAGCATTTAACAGCAGCTGAGTGGAGCATGTCCTCCAAGCTCTGAGTATTTGGTAATGATACCTCTTCTTTATTGCCTCCCAGTATCAAACATAATAGCTGTAATAATCTACAATAATCAATAATCCCAACAACTTCCTAAGTGCAGTCATTGAAAGAACTTTATTCAGAGTAGAGCTGGTAAGGAGAATATAGGGACTGCCTCTTCAGGAGGGGTTTCTATAGTTCATCTCATCCTTGACTGCCCAATACCCCTACTGCATATTTTATGGTTCCAACTCTTTCCCCCACCAATTCTATTAGCCGGCCATAAAGCTTCTGACAATGTTTAGCATTTAACTGCTATTGCAAATTTGCTGTTCTTACAATCATTTCCTGGCTTGAAACTAAAACAAATCTTTTCTAAAGGACTACCAGCAAAATAAAAACTTCAATTTTGTGGGTGAAACCTTTCAAACAACCTTTCAATTTCACGAGGACATTAATAGCTTTCATTCAAAAGCCCCCTCATTTTTATCAACATTATCATGGTAATAATTATGTACCACAACCAAATGCAAATGGTCTTTCCATACCTTCATCTCTACCTATACTCCATTAAAGAACATTACTGGGAATAATTTAAAATATCATGACCACAAGTCATGAATTTCCAGTGTCCTATTTCCCCAACAAGAGTCTTATCTGCATACTCCTTAACTATGTGAGAATTGTCTTTTAAGGGTGTGATTCTAGAGCTATTCCTTACATCAATTACTATATCAGTCAGAGTCTAGGCAGGCAACACAAGCCACACTAATTGGGCAATTTAAGGAGAATTAATAAAGGGACCATTTACAAAGATGTAAACAGAATATGGGAAAAATACAGAGATACAATAGTTCTTTGCTACAAAGGGTTACAACTTCTAGACCAGAATGGACAAGGGAAAGACCAGTTACCAGAATCAAGGGAAAAAGGAGATTTTGTGCTGAGGGCAGCTGGACCAATATTGTGGCTTTGGTCAAGGGGTAAATGTGGCTCTCATTGGCCTTGCAGGGAAAGAACCTTGGATTAAGTACTCTTACTTCAAGCTTTTCTTTCCTTTCAATTCCTCCTTACGTTGGCCAAAAGTAAGTGATACAGTCCATACAAGTGGTCTTCTGGATCAGAAAGCATAATGGAAAAGCATAGGAATATTTCTACAGTGGAAAATGGAAGATAGACATTAAAGAAATATCGGTAGCTATATGTTTATGAATACTCAAATGTATATTTATGGATATAAATATGCAGTATACATGTGTATAGATTATATTTTCATTTGGCGTCATCAAAACTCAATTTACATAATGTTAAAGACAATTATGACTGAATGCATCTATCAATGGGGAGCAGACTCTAACCAAAACTTTTTGAAAGTTATTAAATAAGATTGACCCGACTTTGCCAATGAATACTTTTATTTAATTGCCTTGTTCGTCATTTCTCCAAATTATAAAACCATGAAGAAATCCATGAATTTGATACACTTGGGATTCAATAAATGTTATAAAAGACTCTGGAACTAACAGGTTTGAATATAGGAATGTTAGAATTTCCAGCAAATTTTTGGTAAATTCTCTGTTTCAATTTTTAGTGTCAGCATAAAAATTTTGTTTTATTTTCATAATGATTTTACAGTGATTTGCATACAGTTATATGGAATGAGTTATTAAGCCTTATTTCCATATCCCACCAACATTCTATAACAATTTCTGAACCTACTGAGAGTAAAAAGAGAATCAAGATTTCCATTTTCAGTGGTGAGAAAGTGCAACTTGCCTTAAAGAAATGGATGAAAAGTCCATGTAACTGACATAGAAACTAAAAGATTAGTCATTGAGGAACATTTTTAAAGGAATAACCCTTGTGAATATCTCAACAACCCCAGAGAATAGCAGACTATAGAAAGAGAACTTTTATATATTTTTTATGATTGGTGAACACATATTGAAGCATTTCTACTAACCATGAAGATTATAGTTGACAGTATAGTTTACACCTTGCCCCGCACAATTTTATAAGTATTGAAAAAATGTATAATGGCCTGTATCTGTCATTGCAATGTCATGCAGGACATTTCCAATGTTCCAAAAATGTCCCCATGTTACATGTATTCTTCCCTCTTCCTCCCCTTAGAACTTCTGGTGGCCACTGCCTTTATATCAATGATAAAAATTCTCCCATTGCTAGAATAATAATGTCTATATTAAAACAATAATAGAATAATAATGTTTACTTTAGTCCATTGTTCATTCCTCAATCTTGAGGATTTTGTGGTGGTGATGCCTCCCTGCTTAGATCCCATGGAACAGATGGATGGAACTGTCTTTCTTGCAGTTGTAGATACTCTGTTTTTTGGGATGGGTGTGTCCATCATCATCCTTTTGTTAGTTGTCCTGGGTGAGTCCAATGAACTAGAGAGTAGTTGTTGCAACTTTGCTGAGTTTCAGGGCTCAATTGGCATATGAAGAGACCAAAGATTTAAGTCTCTGGGATATATAAGTTACAAGTAGAGTGCTAATTATAGGTTCAAATAAAAGGGGCATAAGACCCATATGTAGGGAAATTATAAATAAGTCTAATTCTGTTACATTGGAGAGCATAAATTCCAAAGTAAGACTCACTGACAGGGTGTAGAATTACTGAGCTTGTCTTCCCTGCTTATAGTATCCAGATATCTCTAGACTTCTCAGAAACCCCCTTGTCTGAGTCACAGTTTACTGGAGCAGTCAATGAGATCCTGCTGACATGTGCATAAGAGTAACCTCTGCAATGACCTCCCAAATCTCTTTGTTGTTAATATTTCTCCCTTTTGGTCAAGGTCTTTTTCCAAATGCATCACTTGTTGGCGCTTGGTACCTATCCCTGGGTGTCAGGGAGGCTCATACCTGGGAGTAATGTACCCTCTTGGGGGGATGGTAATGGCTCTACATGCTGAGTTTGGCTTAGAAAGAAGTCACATTTGAGCAACAAGGAGGCTTTCAGGAGGCAACTCTTAGGCAACATATAATACTAGGCTAACTTTCAATTTCAAAAGGTAAAGTTCATAAGTACAATCATCAATATCAAGGGTCTGGTGTATTGGTCTGTCTTCCTTCACTAGGCATTGCCCATGTACTTGGAGGATTCTTGCCGCTCTATTAGAGATTTTAGCAGGATTCCCCAGGATGGGAATTCAATATTCTTTCAGTTATTGTGTGGGTCTCCATCCACTGAGACAATGCCACATGGACACTTGAACATATTCATATGCTGTAGAGGCATGCCTCAGGTGCACAACTCCCCACATGTTCCCCCATCACTGAGACCCCACAACAGTCATCCTCCCTGTCACAGTTGTGACCCTTCTGCAAACATCATCACCTTTATTACATACTACAGCCCAGTCTATTAATTACAATTATATTTCTTGTTTTGCATGGAGACAACTGAGGCTTAATGAGATGAAATCATTTCTATGAGGTCTCACGGCTGGGGAGCAGCTTGAATACACATCATCTGCCTGACATGTGCTTTCTCCACTACAGCACTGGTGTTTCTAGTTTGATTCCCCTGGAATCATACATGCCTCTGATTTCTAACAAATGCTTCCTAATAGCTCTTTTAGACAAAAGATTATCTTCTGCTCAATTGGAAACTCCCTTCTTCACAAGCCCATTCTCTTATGAAATAAAAATTGTCTGTATAGTTCAATTGTCTGTGTATTATGTGACTATGTGTCCCTGATTTTCTGGTACTTGCCTGTGAAGAGCACAGGATGTCTAGAAATTTCCATTTCCAGCAAGGCTATGGAGTAAAAACAATTCTGAGTGTGGCATAAAAAGTTCTGTGATCCCATTTAACTTCATCTCTACTCTTTCCATGAATACATTCTATACTCCTGACAGATCTGCCAAACTTTCACTAGTTCCCCTACCCTCCATTACATTCCATGTTTTAGGCTTGATAATCATTTTGTTTTTTTTTTCCATGAAAAATATCCTCCTATTGGCAATATCCCCTTATACTTTAAGGGCAGAGGCATGTTTCCTCTTTCCATGTCAAACCTCTCACAGCACACACAGTGCTTCTTGACTGCCCCTAGCAGGGTCTCCACTGTAGCCTGTCTCCCACAATCAGGTGAGATAATTTGATCATAACCTTTCACACATAATTGTTTACAAAGATTGGTTTTCATTCTATAAAATACTCCCTTGTTGAGGGCAGGACCCAGGCCTGAGATCTACTCTTTGTCCTTAGTACCTGGTGGAGTGTCTAGACACAGTTAATGCTGGATATATACACATCTTGGAGGACAGGTGAAGAGCACTAGGAGAACTGGCTTTGTCAGCCTCTGCATTTGCAACCCTTTCAAATGTAGGCAAAACAATTTCTGAGTCTCAGATAACACACCTGTAAATGGGTATAATAATTACCTTTACTTCACAAAATTATTGTGTATGATAAAATGAGATTAAAATTCTAAAGCATTTAGAAGAGTGCCTGACCTGTACTAAGTGCTCAATAAGTATCATTGTGATAAATAATAAAGAAATTTCACAAGCTTTTAGGGACATTACTCAATATGAAACTGTTTTGTGATTTTTTTTTTCACATCAAAATTGGATAATAATTTGATACAGAGTGAGAGTTTATATGTTCCTGCAAAATCTATTTGTATGAAGACTGAGGATAAGTAACAACCATAAGTAAAGCAATATAGTCATAGCTGGATAGATATGGAAAGTTGATGCTTCTCTGAATTGTGCATGGTAAAAAGGATATACCATGAGTTTTATAATTTGGTTACCTTGGATTCAAATCCCAATCCCACTTAAATTCTGAGTTTAATTTGGTCAATATAATTGACTGCAAGTTGGATAAATTTGCTTGTCCATATGGGAACTACAAGACAGAATTCAGTGTTATTTGACTATCATACAAAGGTTCTAGGAAATTATTTTCCAAAAATTAGGTAATATACAGTAATTATCTTCAACTTTTAAAAAACTTTTCCTTTCTTTTGCTTTGAAAAACACTCTCTTAAATGAGTCAGCGCATTGTTAATTGCCTTGGCAGAGTCTTTCAATGCTATGAACCCCTGAGGTACTTAAAGAATCAAGTATACTAGGGAGAAGGAGCAGGTATAATTTCCTGGATCCTCAGTGTGCTCCTTCATTGGTTGTGACAGTGGAAGCTGCAGGTAAGTGTCCTGATCCTGGGTGGGGATGAATTGGAATATTTCTATGTTCATAAACAGGATTGGCTACAAATGTAAGATAGCAGTAATCTTCCAGCAGATTATTGGGATAGTTCTTGGAAACATTTTTCTGAACCCATATGTACACCCATTTATAAGCAACATCTGAAAATCTCTGCAGTATCATATTGGTTTTGAATTAAGGAGTAATAACCAAAAAGAGCAAACCATGGAATCCACTGGCACCTACTAAACTACTATAAAATAAGAAAGAGGTGGTTTTGTGGTTCAGTACCAGGTTTCTGTAGAAAACACCACCATGTACTAATTGTTTAGCTATTACTCACTTATGAAATATCAAGTTGGTCATCTGTAAAATCTTTTTTATTAATCTGTAAACCTACTTATGATGAGTACTGTAAGGAGTACATTAAATAATTCATGTAAAAGACTAAACCAGTGCTTGACTCAGAGGAAAGTGTTCAAAATCCTTTTCTGTAATTTTTATAAGTGATGACATAATGGTATTATTATGAGAATCAAAAATCATTGGAGTCAGATAGCACTGAGTATAAGTCCAGCTGCTTTCAACTTTTCCCATAGGAAGTCCCTTTTAGTTCTCAGCTATTCCATGTTTCAAAGATTTTGTCCAACTATAAAAAGTTCTCATTTTGTATTAAATGATTCATTTAAAATAAAAAGCAAAGTAACCTTATAATAAATCTACTAATGAATATGTGATACAGTGAACTCATATATGTTTCCCATCAAAATCACATAAGGAAGAGCATATTATAGTGAAGGGGAAAGAAAACAGGATAAATATAGAAATGGGATGTGTGCATTATTACCTAAGGAGCAGTACTGGAAAAATTATTAAGTAGGAAAAGGGTATAAGAGATATTAGAGAAGTCAATTCCAATGTGGCAGATAGGGAAGAACCTAAAGGAGTAACTGCAAAGAACATGAAACTGCCCTCTGTATTACAGGAAGAGAATGGAGGGGCACATGGCTAAAGTGTAGTAAAGAGTGACGGCAAGAATAGTGGGAGTCAAGAGTAGAGAGATAAAGGCAAGGACTTATAGAGCTTTGATATTTTTGTGATGATTTTTTAATTTACTCTGAATAAATTGAGAAGTCACTGGAGGTTTCAGAGCAACAAAGTAACAAGAATCAAATGACATTTTTACAGGACTGCTCTGACTCCATATTGAAAACTGACTCACCCACGCTGAGGATTTTCAGGAACTCAGTTTCTCATGAGATGTCCTGTAAACACCAAGTAAGAGATGTTAATAGACATATGGACTCATGGTTCTGAAATTCAAGGCAAAGAAGTGGTCAGGAGATAGAAAACCATGACTCATTCACAAATAAAGAAGATTTAAAGCCATTGGACCTGATGGGATCTCCAGGGATTGTATGTAGATGGAAAAGAGAAGAGGTCCAAGGGTTACTGAGGACACTTCAAAACTCAAAGTTTGAGCCAATTATGCTGAGAACAATCAGCCAGAGAAGTAGAAGGAAAACCATGTGAGAGTGATGACCTGAATTTCAAGGAAGAGAGTGTTTTCCAGCTGGAAGAGCAAGAAAAATTGTATCAAATGCTGCAGATAGATCAAGCAACATGAAGACTGATATATGACCATTGGATTTAGCTGCATGGAGATCATTTGACCATAAGAATGCCATCATTAAGGGATTGTAGGAGCCAAAGCCAAATTGAAACAATCTTCCATTATTCTATATTTTATTCAGAAAAAGTCAACTTAATACTAGAATGAGAATCTTGTATGAAGAGACTGTTTCTCTTGATTCCAAAAAGAAGGACTTGCTAAGTATAATATTCATATTCACTAGGATTTCTGTTCATTACACTATAAAATGACTTAAGTTTATAGGACATCAGTGGGACTTGGAATTGCCCTTTAGTCAATTGCAACTGTGTTGTTTCTACATATATTATTGTGTATACACTTCATTAGGATATTTTAGTTCTATGTACAGAGAAACTGGAAGAGGGTGGGGAGAAATCTGATTATCAGATGGAATATTGAGTTGCATAGTCATATTCCAAGACCACAATAACAACACAAGAAAATAGGAAATTTCCATATTTTCACTTTATTTAATTGAACAGTTATACGTATGTTAAAAAAATTAAGCAACTCGGAAATTTTTAATTTGGATATGTAATTGTAATATCTGAGTGATTGTTGCAAATTAAAAAAAAACTTTCTAAATTGAGCACTTGTACTGGTTGGTTTGTTTTAAACTTCTAGAATTACCAGTGATGTGATATTATTTATCATTTTTCTCAGTTTATTCAGCACAGTGATTCAAGATGAACACTCATTTTCTCTCCTCTTAGGTGAGATTCCTTATCACCTTGGAGGAGCCCAATCACACCATGACACAGTTCATCCTGGTGGGCTTCACCACAGATCCGGTGGTACAGCTCATTCTTTTTGTGGTGTTCCTTGAAGTATACTCTGTGACAATGGTGGGAAATACCACTCTCATGGTGTTGATCTGTAAGGACTCCCGGCTGCACACACTCATGTGTTTTTTCATTGGGAACTGGTCTTTTCTGGATCTCTGGTTTTCCTCAAAATATTCTAGTGACTTGCATCTTTGAAGACAAGAGCATCTCCTTTGCTGGCTGTGTAGCTCAGTTCTTCTTCTCCACTGGGCTGACCTATAGTGAGTGTTTCCTGTTGGCTGCCATGGCTTATGACTGCTATGTGGCCATCTCAAAGACACTGCTTTATTCTCAGGCAATATCCATAAAGCTATGTGCATTTTTGGTGGCAGTTTCATATCTTGGTGGCTTTATTAGCTCTTCCATCATCACCAAAAGAACTTTTGCCTTGAAATTCTGTCATGACAACATCATTGATGACTTCTGTGATTTCCTTCCCCTGGTGATTCTTGATTGTGGTAGGAAGGATGGCTACGAGGCTATGCTGTTCTTCCTCCTGGCCTCTAATGTCATTGCCCCCACTGTGTTCATACTGGCCTTCTACTTCATCATCATCATCATCACAAGGATCTGCTCCACCCAGGGCTGCCTCAAAGCCTCTGTCACTTTATTCTATGGCTCTATTCTCTACACATATGCTCACCCTCGATCTAGCTATTCTCTGGACAGGGACAAAATAGCTTCTACCTTTTACACTGTGGTGTTCCCCAAGTTGAACTCCATGATCTATTGTCTGATGAATAAAAATGTGAAAAAGGCTCTCTATAAACTCTTGAAATAAATCTAGATTCTCTATCTCTAAGAAAATGCAAGCACAATTTTAATTAGGTTACTTTTATCTCAGACATAGTTGCCATTGTGGTCCATCATGATCAAGGATTATTATAAAGGTACTGAATTTTGAACCCTGTGATCTCTAGTCTGAGGAATAAGGATGTGAAAGAGACTTTCTATAAACTCTTGAATTACATCCAGGTTCTCTTCCTCTAAAAATATGTGAACACAATTTTTCATCAGATTATTTTTATCTGAAGTATAGCTCCTATTGTGTTCCATCATGTTAAAGATTTTTATAAAGTTAAGGAATTTTCCACCCTGACACATGACATTCAATAGATCTAAGATCAGTGTCCCAGAGCATTAGAACACAGATTCAGCAGCACCCAGGAATGACCTTGATGCAAAATAGGCTCAGAAGGCATGACCCCACCAAAAAACAAAAAAAAACAAAAAACAAAAAAACCTTTTCTTTTTAAATATAGGTAATGGAACACCTTACTCTCCTTATTATCAGTTGAATTTTGGCAGACTGATTCTGTATAGTGTATTAGTCAGCCAAAGGTATGCTGATGCAAATACCAGAAATCTATTGGCTTTTATAATGGATGTTTATTCGGGATAGAAGCTTACAGTTACCAGGCCACGAAGTGTAAGTTACTTCCCTCACCACGGTCTGTTGCCATGTTTTGGAGCAAGATGGCTGCTCACGTACAGCCTTCCTCTTCCTCTTAACGTTCCATGGTCCCAGCTTCTTCCAACATCAGCTGTAGGCTGGCATGTCTCATCTCTCACCCAGGACTCAATTCTCTCCAGGCTCATCTGCTCTCCTCTCTCCATAAGGCCAGCTGTAAACTCTTAGGCTAAGGGCTTGTCCCTCTTCCCAAGGCCTCTGCCGTGTCTAATGGAAGCTTCTCTTTCCTCATGTATCTGCTTCTCCTGTGTGTTTATCCCTGGGCTCCAGGATCAAAACTCCAGTATCAAAACTCCAACATCAAAACTCTAAAACTCCACTCTCTCTTCTGCCATGTGGTTTTCTCTGTGAGTCCCCACTCACCAAGTGGGCGGTGACTCGACGTCCCACTGATGTGGCCCCATCAAAGCCCTAATCACAACTCAGTCAAGCAAAAGTGAAACCTCTGCATCCAATAAAATCTAATATGCCCAGACAAGTCCAAAAACATAATCCAATATCTAATATTGGAATTCATAAACAATATCAAACTGCTACATATAGTATCTATATACTCTTAGAAATGGGAACAAATATACTGAATTAGTTTTAATATTTTCCTATTATCAATAATTTGATGATGCTCATCAATTTCTATTTCCTTCTCAGTATTTTAAAACCTTTTTAGATGTACTTTAGTCTCCAGAAGTGTTACCAAAGATATCCAGGAGCAACAAAGAAACACCTTGTTGTAAACTAGGCTCAGAAGTCATGATTTCACCCATATATTCATGTTATATATGTTCTTCCATCAATGAAAAATCTCTCAAGGTCCCTTTTGTTTTATTTTCATCAATCATTGTATGGGCTTTTACTCTATTTTATCTGGGCCAATTTACAATCACGTCTGTTATCCAAATTGTGACTTTCTGAACACCAAAGCAAAGTTATTATAACAAAACAGATCAAAACTATGGTGAAATTAAACAAGCTGAGAAATGAAAATATGGGTAAAAGCTATTCAAAAGTGAAAATTTTATATAGATAATACAGATAAGTGGGGATAAAAGAAAAAGAAGGTAGCAGTTATGACTGGTTTCTTGTTAGTTTAATCGGTTTTTTAAAGAAAGACAATGGTAATACAATTTATATTTATGAAGTACAGATATGTCCTTGTTTCTATCCAAGTAAGCTATAAAGAAAGAAAATGCAATGATCTGTTAGTTAGCCAAGTAGTCCCAGAAAAATTAGGAGTGGGAGACAGAACAAACAGGAGCAGTCAGGTCTGATGGCCATGCACAGTAAATGGAAAGTGGGTCTTAGGGATATGTTCAGTATCAGTTTTGACATGCAATAACCTAATAGAAACCCAGTAGAAGCAACAGAATTTTAAAATGCTTGATTTAGACAAATGTCCAAAAAGAAATCTATTTATGCTGATGCAATCATTTTCTAAAAGCTGTGGCCTCTGTATTTTAAACAAATAATATTAAAATTCTTATAAAAACATATTCTTTTTAAACAATATTAACAGATTAATCAGTAAGTAACAGTATCAGAATGCTTACTGACAGTCAAATGAAGCTATAAATTACATAAACCAGAGGTAAACATCAGTTACAAAAAGTAAAGCTGATATAGTTATATTTATGACATCCTATTATCATAAACCTTGAAATTTAACTATAAAAAGGAAGCTCAAACTGATGGCCAAGGTTCCTATTTCAATCATCTTAGGAGAAGAAACTTAATGTCATTCTCCAAACAAGAATCAATATATATTTTCCAGTCCCAAGGTCATATTCATATTATTTGGTATCTGGAAATATTATCTCAGCTCTAGAATCATGTCTAAATAATAACACAAAAACCATAGTAAAGAAATGCTAATAATAATCTTAGGAAGACAAAAATAAACATTCAGTTCATCAATATATAATTAAATATGTGGCATCAATACTTTAGAATATGTGTAAATGTAAATTTAACAGTATGTTTTTAATCACTATATTGGAAATATTCCATCTATGGTTTATGGTTTTAGAGCATTCAAAAGAAACTGCCATATTAACTTGAAATTGATGTATAAATTCATTAGGAATTTAGTTACTCTGATTATAAAAAATGGAATTTAAAATCTCAAGAGAAAGTGATTTTTGAGTTATGTTTTAGATTAATGAATTAAACATCATACAAAGTAAAAATGCTTATGGGTTGTCCATGCACCAATCTTTTGGAAATAATCTTCTATATAGAAAATTAAAAACTCTTGATGGTCTTTCACAGAATAGGCCATGAGCCAGGGGAATTTCTGGATTGCAGGCTTCTTGCAGTCCCCAAAATTACACAATAATGGTTCTTGCATGCATAGTCAACTTTGTGTCTAAACAAAAGATCAAAGGAAGTGAAGAAACATGGATCTATATAGCTGAGATATACAAAACTGTAACTGCTACTATATCTACTTATAACTAATAAGATATACTAATCATTGTCTACCTGCCTTCTTCAGGGTTCTGTTCTATTCATTATTTCCCAGTATCTCAGCTGAGTGGGGGATATCTACCCAGTAAAATATTCCAAACTTTCCTTCTTGTGAGACGCAAGTATTTGGTCATCTTGTTTTTATTGAATGGTTGTATGTTTCCTTTGAACAGGAGGACTAAAGGGGTATTAAGAAATATATGGTTAAATACCTAGATTCCAAACAGCTTTCCTGGACCCATTTTGTAGCACTACTTATTTCCCCTTGGTCATTGGGATCAATCACCCTGCTCAGTAGAGTGATCCCTGCTGGTTCAATGTAGTATTCCAATATGGCCAGGGTGGAGCCTCAGACTCCAATTGATCAAAACATTGATAATGTTCCTTAGGAGATGTACTCTTCCTGTGGTTGCATAGGCTTCCTAATTTAATGAGCCTAAGGTTATTGTGAAAGGAAATACAATACTTTTATATAAAAGTAAAAGAGGCTGTGTAACTCTGGGATCCCCTGGAAGTAAACACCAGGATGGGATTAAATGTGCAAGGATTTGATTAGGGGAAACCTTTATTTGTGCAGGTCAAAGTGGGAGGGAGACAAAAATGTCCAGGAGTGACATCAGAACAATATGCAAGTCTGACCCCAAATGAAGTAGAGAGGGATGGAATGATGGATTAAAGCATCCTAGAGCATTGTGTAGTCTAAATATAGTCCAGAAAGTAAGCGGAAAGTTCATAAGACAACGTCATCTAAGAGAGGAGTTCAATGTCTACAAGAAACAGGCCTGCATTTGTATCCCTGCCATACTCACTCATTGGCTGGCAGCAGGCTTTGGGAAGCATGCATTTGATGTGGAAATGGTTTCAGAGTTCAACATCCAAGTCCTCTGGTCAATTATACTTTCTGTATTTGGAGATCTGCAAGGCTCATTTTCCCAGCCACTACAAGAAACATGTCTACTTGATACACTTAGCTCCTTCTTAGCTCAGTCTTGATAAGGAAAGATGGCATCATACATTGGCTGCTGTTATATAAAGCATATAGTACAATTGAAGAAACCTCAAAAATCACTACTGAGCCTTCCTCTAAATATTCCACAATTATATCAAACATATTATTTTTGATGTTCAGATAACAGTAAAACAAATTAATTCAGTGGACAGGAGGCTGGGTTGCTATTCTTTGCCATCTGATGCATCCATCAACCCCCGTTAATGTTTGGTGGGATACTATGTTGATGAATAAGGCATTATAAAGTCTACATCTAGAAATGCTGACCAAAAAAAGCCAGTGATAAAATGGATACATAGAGCAAATATATCCAAAAACCTGCCATTTTAGATTAGTAGGATTTAGTCTAATCTAATCAAGCTACTAGTCTAGTGGGTCACCAATCCTTCAGGAAAATAAGAGTGTATCAAAGGCACAGTGGACATCTATACACAGTCGAAGATTTTCACAATTGACCAAATTGTACCTGTGTCTCAGGTTACTCTGCAAATCCAGTAACCTCAAGGTACATTGCTTATCCCTCAAAGACTGAAACTGCTTAACAATACCTTGAGCCTGTTCAATTGTACAGTTTTTGAGGATTTAAGTATGTGTTTACTCCTTTCAGACCACACAAAGCTACAACCTCAACATATATCAAGACCAATGAGAACATTCTCCATGACAGTTGTCCCCAGTACTTGAATATCATCAACACCCTTAGCAGGGAAAATAGCTCACTAAATTAAAGGGATTTCCACAAACACATTTCAAGTTACTACTGTTGAGTCTGTATAGTTGTGTCATTCAAACAAGTGTTTGAAGAAAACACTAACCTCTGCACTTCTCCCTAGGGATTCAGTGTTTTATTTTGGTCATTATCTTGGCAAAGGCTCTCTAGAGGGGCAATTTTAGGGAACTCCAGTTGATCTTTCAAACAATAAATACCCTCATTCTAAGGATCATAGAAAGAGATCTAATACAAAAATTCTGATTGAAATGATAAAATACATATCTCATGGATATATTTGGGTTTGAGTAAATAATGACAGCTTATATACTTGGTCCTAATGGGCCCACTGCTAAATGCACTCAGGCCAAAAATATTAACAGTAATCCAGAGTGTGGACATCAATGGTGATTTCCAATCACTAGAAATCAGTGGCAGTTAAGAATCGGTAAACAATAATTTCGAGAAGGACTCGATATTTCCCTGGTAATTAGCTGAAAACTGTCCAAGAGAATTTTTTGAGAAAGATGTACAGTATACACCTTGGCTTAGGGTCCTTCCTCAAAGGGAGATGATTTCCCTCTTAGTCAAATTGTCTAGGATGTAAACTGGCTAATGTCAGAGAATTGTATAGAGTTCAATTCTATACTGAACATACTGGGACAATATGAGGTAGTTTTTAACCAAATAAAAATGGAACATTTCTTCATTGTAAGGAAACTGACAAATAAGTTGGTTTCCCATTTATTCAATTCCTTAGGAACCACTTGTTTCATGAGCCATTGCTCCAGATGTCTGCACAAGAAAACACATTGTTTACAAACTTGACTTTGAGTTTTATCTTGGTAATTGCTCCTGTCTTGTCACTGGGGGTTACATACTTCCACCTCTCTACTATCACTTTGGGAATCCAATTCCACTGAAGCTTCTCATCATCTCTAACATACTTATGGTAGCCACGACAGAGCTTTTCAAGGATGCTGATAACCCCCATCAACAATGAATTTCTTAATACCTTTGTGATATCAGCCCTTGGAGGAACAAGTTGAGAAGCGGTGATGGTTATGCAATGGCAGAGAAAATTCATAATATCTTGATCTTCCTGCACCTTATACCTCTTATTCAAGAGTATGTCATTTTGGCTTGAAATTTTGACATCTGTAATGATTGAGACTTTGAATCCAAGGTTCAGTTAACCAGCTAGCAACTTATTAACATTCTTCCATTGATTCATTCTCTCACCTTAATCCTAAATCATTTCTGAGGGTAAATGTGTCAATATTTTGGCTGCATCAAACAGAATCATTTTTAATCTAATTTTATTAAAACTTATTCATAAGCCATACAATTCATCTAAAATGTGCAATCAATGCCATTTTGTATAATCCCAGAGTTATGCATTCATCACTTCAATCAATATTAGAGCATTTTCATTATTCCACAAAAAAGCAAAGAAAAACAATGAAAAAACATAAACAAGCACAAAAAACCCTACCCCTTAGTAGTCACCTCTCAATCTCTCTATCCTTCTCCCGCCATATATAATTTCTAAACTATTTCCTCTGTAATTTATTTGTATTTACATTTTGCATAGGAGTGAAACAACATGTAGTGCTTTCTGTCTAGTTTCTTTCCCTTAGCATGCATCTTTTTTTTTTTTTACTATTGATGGAATATTTTTAATATATTAGTATACACTACTGTCCATAGTTTGGTTGTATTTTTGTCCAACTGTCACCCTGGTATTAACCTCTTGTACATTAACATACATTTCTTCTGTTTCAGTGAAATAATTCTTAAAAATGCACTATTTTTTAACTTTTTTATTGAAGTTTATCATTCATACATGAACATCCATAAGCAAAAAGTGTATAGTATAAGTTGTGAACTTACAAAACAAACATGCATATCATCATATAGGGCTCCCATACATCACCCCACCACAAACACCTTGCATTGTGTGAAACAACTGTTACAAACTATGAAAGAGCATGGCCAAAACATTATTACTAACTATAGCCAAGATATTACCTTGGGTGTATTTTTCCCCCAACCCAATCTGTTAATGACACCCTGTATTAGTATTATATACTTGTTATAGTTCATGAAAGAATGTTCTCATATTTGTTCTGTTAACTACAGTCCATCTTCCACCACAGGATACATTATGTTATACAGTGCCATGCTTTGTATAATCCTTTTAAAGTGTACACTCGGCGGCTTTCATATTCATCACAGAGTTGTGCTATCATCACCTCAGTTAATTTTAGAAACTTTTCATTACTCCAAAAGGAAAAATCCCATACCTCTATACCCTCCTATTGTTCCTTAGAATTGATATATCTTCTTTGCCATTGCCACAAATATATTACATTATTACTGTTAACTATAATCCATAAGTTACATTAGTTGATTTTCCCACATATCATAATATTGTTAAAACTTTGTAAAGGAGAACATTCTTATACTATTAACCACAATCTTCATCCACCACAAAATCACTATGTTAGACAGTCCCCACATTATTCTAGAGCTTCCTTTCAATTGAAATATTACATCAACAGACTTCCCTTTTCCGACACAATCACATTTATAAATCAGCATTGCAGGCTATACTCAGTATAATGTTGTACCATCAACTCTATTCATTTCCACACTCAAACTGAATCATTTTTTCACAGTCCTTTGCTCCTGTAATCCATCCCTGTAAATATTTTCAGGCTATCACCAATATCAATTGGTGAGTCATGAAATCTTTCCATATCAGACATGGTGGTACTTTATTGTCTGAGATATACTGATTTATAAAATTTACCATTAGTCCCAAAGCAGAGAGGAATGTTTGGAGCAGGTGTTGTGAATAATTGCATCATTGTATAAAACAACAATCTATTTTTCATGCCATAAAACTCTCACATACCATCCTCTCACTTGAAGACAAAATCATATGCCCTGTATATCACAGGATTGGAAACACAAAACAAGAAAGATTGAGAAATCTTGTTCTCCATTTATATTATGAGTATATCAGTTTTATTACAAATGGAAATATTTTCTTCTGCTTGTGGAGAAATATTCTCTAGATGAGATAAGAATATAAAACTCAGATAGTAAGTAAAATGAATCAGATGTTCTTGCCTTTTCTCAGATGAAATTCTTTTTGGCCTTTTCATAGTCTTTCCAAAACTTGTTTATTATTCAAAATCTTATACTCCATCTTCTCCCAAAACATCTGATTCTGGTTTTGTTGTACAAAACAGCAGCTTCATGCAAAGCAAAATTAGAAAGCAGTGGAGGGCACTGCTTCATTTGATACCTCTCTAGACTGTAAGGAAAGCTATCTGTGCTTCTCCAGTGGAGTCCTAATGCAACTTTCTTATGTTTCATCCTAAAGAACAATCACTGTGCACAAAAACAACAAAAACTGTCATGGAGCACACTAATTTAAAATTCTTCCAGCTTCACCACTTCCATGTTTAGGGATCTTGGGCACTTTCATTATATAAAAGGTGAACATGATGATAGAAACAATAGTACATGGATTTTTTTTTAGAATTAAATCAAATAATAATGTAAAGCATTTATGCCAATATCTACAAATATGGAGCAATCCATATAACAGTAGATTTTATTAATAGCCCTGGAACTCACAGTGATGCTATATTTTCCTGGAATTCACTTCTCTAATGATACACATTACAGGAAAATATAATTAATAAATGGTTCCAGGCAAGTCAAAGTTACAAGATCTATTCACTGAGAGCCCTTAGCTTGGGACCCTTTACTCTTGTTTTTTACATATTTTTAATATGTTTGGCTAATTTTATCCAATCCTTAACAGATTAAAAGTAGCAATTGGGAAAAATATGGAGTAAGAAGGAAACCTAGTGGCAGGCACAGTAACAATTGCGCGTAGAAGCTGCCAAGCATTCATGCATTCATGCATTTACTCATTCTCTTATACTTTCCTTTTCACTTCTTCATTTCAAAAATATCTTTTTGAAAATCTAATACATGCTGAAAGCTAGATATATACTGGTAAACATAAGCAACATTCTCTATACGCTCAGGGAACTTACATACCAGTGGAATGTTGCAGTAAAGACTAACTGACTCCAGAGAAAATGGGGAATCTTAGGAAGACATCTAAGAAATAAGAAGTTGCAAGTCATGAAAAGACTGTTATTCAAAAAACCTTCACAATAATATTGAATATCACATAATACGTTTTAGAGTGTTTTCTTATATTTTTATTGAAATCAAGACTTTCAAAACAAATAATTCTTTGAACTGGTAAACTAAGTATTCCAAAATTGGAAATTTAGGGAAAAGGTAAGAAGAGAACTGAAATGCAGAGAGAGAAGCCAAATCACAGTTATGTTTTCAATAAAAACAGCAGGAAAGAGTATTTTCAAGTTCATTTTCAAGTCTTCCAAACAACCATTAAGAAGTTCTTCTACAAATAAGAAATAATTTAGTGACTTTTAAGGAGTGATGAAAATGCCAACAATTGATATCAGCAGTGAGTTTCTCAGTTGACAAGCATCATGGCACACTATTAGGGACCATGTAGTTAGTGGTGAAGTGGATAAGATTAGATGCCTAGCTCCACCACTTGTAGCAAAGAGGGTTTATGCTATTTACCTCCCTAATCTGTGCCTCATTTTTCTCATCTGTAAAATGGGGCAACAGTACTACCTACTTTCTAGGTTTGATGGACAGGTTAGATGAGATAATACATGTCCAGGGCCTAAAACATAATTAGTCAGATAGTGAAGGCTCAATTCGTGTTAACTATTGTTGTTATGCATTTGATCTCATTGGAAACTTGTTAAGTGTTGTATTAGTCAGGGTTCTCTAGGGAAACAGAATCAACAAGAGATATCCCTCAATAATATGAGGTTTTATAAGAGTCTCTCATGTGACCGTGGGGATACACAAGTCCAGGTTCCACAGGCCTGCTACAAACCAGGAGCTCCGATGAAAGTCCAATCAAGGTCCTTGATGAGTTTCCGGAAGACATTGGTTGTCCAAAGACAAACAAGAAAATTCTCTCTGAATGTTGAAATCACTTCCCCTTTTAAGACATTCAACTGATTGGATAAAAGCATCACCCATTGCTGATGGCAACCTCCCTGACTGATGTAGATGTAATCAGCCATCCACACAGTAAACTCACTGGTGACCAAAGTCCATAAATGTTCTTGTTACAATTAGCGCAGTGTTTGTTTGACCAAACACCTGGACACAATTACCAGGCCGAGTTGACACATTAGTCTAACCATCACAAGTGGGCAGACAGGTATTATGTCACTATCTTGAGTAACACAGGGACTAAATCTTCCAGACATTGAACAAATTGACTTAGATGACTTGTCATCTGAATATATTCGCAAGCACCTACAACACATATCTACATAGCTTATCTGTAAATAATAAGGCCATACCCCAAATGTAACTTATTTTCATAGGCATGCATTTATTTGTAGAATTGTGTATGCATAAAGGAATATAAATACCTTGGTACGACTTCTAAACACTGTCTTTATTTTGAAGATTTAATCATCCCTTTGGCTTCCTCTGAATGCACAGTCACATAGTAACCATTCAATTGTACCATTAGTCAGGATTTAAATCCATTCCCATTTCTATCAGAACATACAGAGTCACCTCTTCTTCATCGAGTTAAGAGGAATATCTTTCTTTTTGAAAAAAAGTCTGTCCCTTCAACCCATAAATATAACACCTCCAAGATGAAGAAAATTCACTGGCTGTAAAAACCCTGAATGTTTTGTAATTACCTTTGGATTCTTTATAGGCATCTCAACCAAGTAAGCCATCACCTAGAAATCAATATTCATTTTGACCAAGCCTTTATGTTCATCCTCCTTTGTCTACCACCTTATTAAACCAATGCTATGCATGTTTCCTAAACCCTGTCAATACAGATTGTTGAAATTTTATAACTCTTTATTGTATATATCCTCTAAATGCAGGTTGGATTTCTTCATCTGGGTTAGTTGATATTTGACTCTTACTGTGTGGGAAAAGTGGAGTGGTGGCATTGGATATTGAAAGGAATTATATGAACTTATCAGGCAACTTCCTATGTGCAGTCATTGAAAGCTATTTATCCAGAGTAAAGGTGGTTCCCTCAGGTAAGGAGAAGTTTGGAACTGCCTCTTCAGGAAATGTTTTTGTTGTTAGTCTTATCCTTGACTTCCTAATATTCCTATGGTATTTTTTATGGTCCCAACTCTTCCTACCACCAATTCTCTCAGCCTTCCACAGAACCTCTGACAAGTTTAGCATTTAATTGGTATTGCAACTTTCTAGTCCTTATAATCAGATCCTAGCTTGGATCTTAAACAAATCTTTCATAAGGGACAACTGAAAATTAGAATCTCCTTCAATGGTGCAGGTGAAGACTTCCAATTGCCCTTTGAAATTCACAAAAGGATATTGACAGTATTCAATATAAAAGAGCCCACATTTTTTGAATCAATATTATCATGGTAGTAACTCATACTATAACCAAATGGTTTTTCAGTGCTTTGTCCTCTACCTACATTTCATGAAATGACATCACTGGAAATAATTTAAATTATGATGCTACAACATACCATGGATTATCAGTGACCTATTTATACAACAAGAGACTTTTCAACATACTCCTTAAATATGGGAGCAAATTAATCCCCAAAACCCTTTTTGACAGACTGATTCTAAGGCTCTTCCTAATACCAATTACTATATCCATCAGAATCCTGTCAGGAATGACAGGCAACTCAAATTGGGCAATTTGAGAAGAATTAGTAAAGGAACCAATGGCAAAGAGGTGAACAGAGTATTGGAAAATTTTAAAAGATGCAATAGTACTTTGCTACAGAGTTTTACAATATCTGGGCCTGAAGGGGAATGGAGAAAGAGAAATTACCAATATTATCAGTAGATATTGTGCTTGGCAGAGGGACTAAAACTGTAGCTTTGGTCAAGGGGTGAATGTGACTCTCACTACTTTTATAGGGAAAGAGCCTTGGATTAAGAACTCTGACCTCAGTCTTTTCTTTCCTTTCAATTCCTCCCTACATTAGCCAGAAGTAATTGATACTGTCCATACAAGGTGGTCTTCTGGAGCAGAAAGCAGAATGAAAAAGTATTAATAGATCTATAGGGGAAAATGAAAGATATCAGCACATTAGAGAAATATCAATGTTTATACATTTATTTATATATATATATATAAGGACACATAAAGGCAGTATACATGTATATATATATATTATATTTTCATTTGATGTCATCAAAACTCAACATAAAATGTGAAGGGTGTTTATGATTGAATTCACCTATCAATGAGATATCACAGTTTCCATGCAAAAATTAGCGTCTTATTAAATAAGTTTGACCCAACTTTCTCAATGAATAGTTTTGCTTAATTGCCTTGATAGCCACACCCCCAAGCTGGAGAACCATGAGAAATTCCTTGAATCTAATATACCTGTGACCGTAAAACTGTTTGGACAGATTCTAGAAGCAGTTAATTTGAATGTTGGAATTTTAGAATGATGCCTGCAAATATTTGGTAATTTTTGTGTTTCAGGTACTACTGGTTCCACAAAAGTTTTGCTTTATTCTCATAATGATTCTACAGCAATTTACATATGGTTATATGAGAGGAGTTATAAAGCTTCGTTCCAAACCCCACATATTAGTCAGGGTTCTCTAGGGTAACAGTACTGATAGGCTATATCTGTAACTTCTATGAGATTTTTATAAAAATTGTTTCATGCGACTGTGGAGAATGAAAAAGTCCAAATTCTGTATGGTAGGCTGCAAGCTGGGAATTCCAATGAAGGTTTTCAATGAATTCCCTAGAAGAAACTGGCTTACTGAAGTAGAGATGGAAATTCTCTCTTCTGACTGCTAAAATCATCATCATTTCTCTTTTTAAAGCCTTCAACTGATTGGATAAGATGTCTCTCACTGTTTTAGGCAATCTCCTCAGGTGATTATAGATGTAATTAGCCATAGATGTAATCAACATACTATTGATTTAAGCCCAGGCAATGTCCTCACAGTAACAATCAGGCCCGTGTTTGCTTGCCCAATTGACTGGGCAAAACAAAACTGGCCAAGTTGACACATGAGCTTAGCCATCACACCCACCATCATTCTTTTTGTTTTGTATTGTTTTTGTTTTGTTTTATTTTTTATTTTTTAAAGATACTTAGATTATACAAATGTCACATATAAAATATAGGGGATCTCATTTCCCCAGTTTCTGAAACTACTGAGAATAAAAAGAGTCAGTATTTCCTACTTTTAGTGGTGAGAAAGTGCAAGTTGCTTTAAAGAAAGGGATAAAAACCATGAAATTTTAACTGCTTCAAGCTGAGAGGGCAGTCAGAGCACACATCATTCCAAATGCCTCAAGATTGAGGAATGACAAACATAAGGGGGGAGTGTAACCTCGGACCAAAGTAGATTTATTGTTTTCTTAGTTATCATCTCATGCTAATGTTAGGACATGTAACATTGATATAAAAACTGTGGTTGCCAGTGGTTCACAAGGGAGGGGTAGGGAAAAATGGGTGGAACACAGATCATATTTGGGGCATGACAGATGCATGCATGACATTATGACTTTGTTAAAGCCTATGCAACTGTACAGCACAGGCCTATAATGTAAACTATAGACTTTGTTTAGTAGCAATACTTCAATATTGGTTAATCAATTGTGACAAATATACCACACTAATCTGTGATGTTAATAATAGGGAAAACTATGTGTGTGTGTGTGTGTGTGTTGCAGAGGGTTATTTGGGAATTCCCTAAACTTTCGGTATAATTTTTCTGTAAATGTAAATCTTAAACTTCTCTAAAAATAAAGTATGAAAACAACAGGTCATTGACACAGAAATATTAGCCACTGAAGAAAATTGATCAAGACTAAACTTTCATGAGTATCTGAATTGTTCCAGAGAATAGCAGACTATTAAAAAAGAAATTTTTATGCTTATACTCAAAATAAATCATGAAAAACTTTAAAATTTTTTGAGTATATTTACTTTTTCCAGAAGACAGGAAGGTAAAAAGCACATTTAAAAAGAATATCAGAAAAAATTTGACAATGACTTTCAAATTGATATAAGCTCTGGGTCAGAATGTCCAGTAGAGAACTCCTGTCTTAAAGCAAAATTTTAACTTAGGATCTGGTGTCCATATTTGAGCCTTAAGGGAAACACTGTGAAAATAGGTGTAATCTTTTGTTGTGTACTGTGGACTTAATAATCTTCTAGTGAGGATAAACATAGAGTTAACCTTCCCAAAAGAATACATGATCTGATAAAATTTCAAAGATAATTTTAAAGGAGTGGATCATATGCCAAGAGAAGATTGAGTAGGGTACCATAATGAATAATTTGGGATTATCAAGAGAGCTATGCAATAAAAAGTACTAGAACATTTTGGAGAATACCAAAGGAAAAATGAAGCAACATTTATCATCTTCACTCTTCTGCATGGTAATAATTCTACAATATGACAATTATATAACATCAATACTCAACATAATATGAAATGTTCAATGTATAATATGTTACTGTATGTCAGACAGTCTGCTAAGACTTTAAATAAACTCTTTTACATGCCCCTGCAATATTATGAAGAATGTGTTATTATATTTTAGAAATGCATTAAATGGCATATAAATAATATGATTCTCTGAATTATTAAATTATTGATGTTGACCAACCTAGTAAAGGTTAGAATCAGAAATCAACCTAGATCTGTCTGATTGCATATCTATGCTGAACAGGCCATATTTTCTACCCAAATTGTATACTATTCTGCAAAAATCCTTCTTATATAATATTTCCTTTAATCTTCTCACCCATGTAAAATAATGCTGCTGCCGTTCTAAGAAGAGTAGCCAATGTTACAGAAAGGAGGTGCCTTGGATGAACTTCATCAACTGAGTAAGCATTGTAAGAGGTGAGGCCTTGGAGCTGAAGTTTTAGCAATCTCTTATATGGTGCTTATTGTCCCTGAATTAGAGTGCCACTGATTTATTGAGTGTTTTCCATACTTCAAGCCCTCTGCTAAATAGTTTTAAAACATCATAACATTTAATATATACAACAGTCTCATCATGTAATTTCAATTATTCTTCTTCTTTTACATGGAGACAGCTAAGACTTAAGATTAAATCACTTCTATAATGTCTCAGTGAGCAGTGAGACAAAACTTTAATCCACATCATCTGAATGAGATGTGCTGTCTCCACTACAGCACTGCTGTCTCTAGTTTGATTCCTTTCAAATCATGCAGGCCTTTGATTTCTACCACATGGGTCCTAATAGATCTTTTACATAAGAGGTAATCTACTGCTTATTTGGGAACTGCCTTCCTCACAAGCCCATTCTATCATGAAATAGAAATTGTCTGTATATTTCAAGAGTCAGACTATATATTATATGACTGTTTGTCCCTGCTTTCTTGTCTTTGTGAAGAGAACAGGTTGGCTAGAGATTCCTAGTTCCATCAAGTCTGTGGAGTAATAAACAATTCTGTGAGAGTAGCACAAAAAATTCTGTGATCTCACCTAACGTCATCTCTACTTGTTCCACAAATAGACTCTGTATTCCTGACAGATCTGCTAACCTTCTTCCATTTTCTCCACCCTCCATTCCATTCCTTGCTTCAACCTTGATTATCGTGGTCTCCGTTGTCAGTAAGCCCTCCTTCTAGATGGCCAGTGTCCACTCAATCTTGAAGGACAGATGCATGTTTCCTCTCATAGCACACACAAGTCTTCCTCTCTGCCCCAGCACCGTCTCTTCTCTTGCCTGCTCCCATGATCAAGAAAGATAATTCGATCATAACCTATTGCACTTACTTGTTTACAAAGATTGGTTTTTGTTTTATACAATACTCCCTTCTTGAAAGCAAGGCTCAGGCCTTAGATCTAACATTTGTTATTAGTGTCTAGCAGAGTTTCTAGACACAGTTAATGCTGTATAGACTTGTGGCTTTGAGGACAGTTGAAGAGCACCAGGAAAACTAGTTTTGAGCCTTGACTTTGACAGCTTGCACATTTGCAACTTTGTATAATGTAGGTACAAACTTCTGTGTTTCAGATAACTCATCTGTAAATGGGTATAATAATTGCCTTTACTTCACAAGAATATTGTGGATGATAAAATGAGATGAAAATTCAAAAGCACTCAGAAGAGTGACCCATACTAAGTGTTCAATTAAGTATCATTGTAATAAATAATGGAGACTTTTGACAAGCTATTTTATTAGTCTATAAGAAAATTTTTCAATTCAAAATCGGGTAATGATTTGATAAGGAGTGAGAGTTGTATATGTTTTTGCAAAATCTATCTGTATAGACAATGAGGATAAGTGACAACCATATCTAAAGCAATATACTCACAGCTGGATAGATATTCAAAGATTATACTTCTCTGAATTGTGTGTGATAGAGGATATACCATGAGTTTTATAATTTGTTTATCTTGAATTCAAATCCTAACACCACTTAAGTTCTAAGTTTACCTTGGGCAATATAATTGACTGCAAATTGGAATAATTTCCTTGTCTATATGGCAACTACAAGACATACTTCACAATGTTATTTGGCAATTAAACAAAGTTTCTAGGAATTTATTTTATAAAGTGTAGATCCTCAATATATAGTAATCATTACCGTTTTTAAAACTGTCCCTTCTATTTTGAGCAAGGGTATCCTAATTGGGTCCACACCTTGTTAATTGCCTTTTCAGAGTCTTTCAATGCTATGAACCCCTGAGGTGCTGAAAGAATCAAGTATGTTGGGGAGAAGGAACAGGTATAATTTCCTTGGATCCCCAGTGTGCACCTTCATTGGTGGTGACAGTGAACATGATGGGTAGGGAAGAAATAGAATGCTTCTATGCTCATTATCAGGATTCCCTAGAAATGTAGAGTTGCAAGATTCTTCCAGCAGACAATCTGGACATTGCTTAGAAATATTTCTCTGACCCAGCATATATGAGATACCCTCCCATGGATAACATTTGAATTATCTGCATTGTCATACCTATTTTTTATTAGGAGTTATATCAAGAAAGAGAAGGAACCATGGAAAACAATAGCAACTACTAACCTAATAACAAATAAGAAAGAAGTTGCTTAAATGGTTAAGTACCAGGCTTTTGAGAAAACACCACCACTTACTAATTCTTTAACACTTAGCTACTTATTTAACTTCAATTTGGTCATCTGTAAAATCATTGCTATTTAAAGTGTAAACTTATTTTTATAAGTAATGTAAGGAATAAATTTAATAATGCATCTAACAAATCCAAGTCAGAGCTTGACTCAGAGTAAACTGTGAAATTCTTTACTATGATTTTTAAAAATGATGAAATTCTGGGATCATTTTGAGAATCAGAGTATATTAATATAAGATAGGAATAAGACTAAGAATGAATCTGGGTGTTTGCAGCTTTTTCCCTTTTAGTTCTCATACATTCCATATTTTCAAAGATTTTCCCCATCCATAAAATTCTTCTCACTTTGTATTAAGTGATTCATTTAAAATGGGCATCTTAACCTCATAATAAATCTACAAATGAACATGAAATAAATGCTGATCTGATAAATGTTCCCATCAAAATCACATGGGGAAGAGCACATTCTAGGGAAAGTAAAAGATAAGAGGAAAATATAAATATGGATATATATAATATTAGATAATGATCAGTACTGGGGAAATAGTGAAGCAGGAATAATGTATAAAAAATGTCAGGGAAGTCAATTACATTATGCCAGATAGGGAAATCACTAAAAGAGTTAAAATTATACACAATCTAAACCTGTTTACATGAAGGAATTAGTTATGATGATACCTTGGATGAGCATTCCAGAAATATGGAGGAGCAACTGCTAATGCCATGAAAATGTCCTTTGTATGCTAGGAAAAGAAAGGAGGAGAAAATGGCTTGAGTGTACCCAGCAGAATAGTGGGAGTCAGGAGCAGAGAGATGAAAACCAGGGCCTAGACACTGTTGTGATGACTTTGGTGTTACTCACCAAGCTGTGAAGTCCCTGGAGGGTTCAGAGCAGCAGAGTATCATGATATAACTGACACTGTAACAGGACTGCTCTGGCTACCTGTTGAAAACTGAGTCAACTGGCTGAGTACAGAGAAGGGAGACCATTTGGATACTTCTCCAATAATACAAGAGGTAGAAGACAGTGGCTAAGTCAAGGGTGGAAACATCAAGCTGGTAAAAATTGGTCGGGTTCTGACATATTTTAAAGGTAGAGCAAAGGAGATTTTGCTGATTAAACAGCCATGGTGTGAAAGATAGAAAGGCTAGATAGTAAGTGCTATAAAATTATTTCCTCTATATTGGATTAATGCTATTTACTGCAAAGGGAAGTTGGAGATAGAAGCAAGTCTGGGAAAGTGTGTCTGGAATTCAATTTTGCATGACATGCCCATTAAACATCCAGGAAGAGATATTAAATAGGCATATGTACACATGGATATGGAGTTCAGAGGAGAGAAGTAGTCAGGAGATAGAAAATTAACACTTATTCAAAATTATAGAACATTTAAAGCCATTAGTCCTGTTTTGATCACTAGAGAATGAATGTAGATGGAAAAGAGAAGAGAAGTCAAAGATTGAAGCAATAATGCTAAGAACAAGCATTAAGAGAAGTCAAAGGAAAACCAAGCATATCTGACGATTTGGAAACCAAGCAAACAAAGTTTTTTCTGCAGGAGAAAATGATAAACCATCAAATGCTGCATATAAATCAAATCAGATGAGGACTGAAATCTGATCATTGGATTTACGTAGGTGGAGATCGCTGGACCTTGATAAGGCCATATTCTGGAGATCATAGGAGGAAAAGGCTAATTGGAACAATTTTCCATTGTTTTGTATTTTCCTCAGGAAGAAGTCCACTTGATACTAACAGTAATGAGGAGGCTAGTATGAACAGAGTGTTTTCCTAGGTCCTAGGAGGTTATCCTGTTAAGGATGATAATCATATTCACTGGGTTTTACATTTATCTAGCTACAAAATGACTGAAGTTGGAGTGATTAGAATTGTCCCATAAGTCAATTGTAATTGTGTGGTTTTTAGGTATATTACTATGTACTCAGCTCATCAGAATATTTTAGTTGTGGTTGCAGGAAATCCTGAAGAGGGTGGGCAGATTTCTTTTTTAAATGGACACCGAGTTGCATAGTCATTTTCTTATATGTATATTTTGCTTAGTGTTTATTAAATAAAAATCCTTAATAATAAAGCATAAAATATCAAAAATGAAAATAAGGTGTATTAGTGTAGAAATAGACCCCCAATTTACTTACATTTAAAACTGGTTCTTTAAATTACTGTTATGTATGTTATGTATTATGTGACTATTGCAGACTATACATAAAATATATTTTATCAGTTGTGCTTTATAAGCACATCATTGTGATACATCACAGCTCTCTCTATATATGCTTTTTAAAACTTTGCATCCTAACTTCTATTTTTTCTTATAATACCCTGAGAATTTCCTATATTTATAAACATTTTAATGAAATATGATTCTACAATGGCTTTATGTTTTTCTAATATAATCATATGCACCACAAGAAAAAGAACTGATTCTTTAAAAATATATTTTAAAAAGGTCTGAAGTATAATATGTCAGGGGAAAATAAGTAAAACTTTGTGAAAGAAGTCACATGTTTATTAACAATCAAATAGATATTAGGAAGAGAAAAAACATGTGAAAATACAAATTATAAGTTACTCATTTAGTAGAACAGTCACTTCTAGGGGAAAGAAATCAATTAACCTTCTTAGATATTTTAGAATTAGAATATGTGTTTTTCAAATCTCAGTGATTGCTGGAAATTTTTTAAAAAATCAAATGAGCACTTGTAGTGACCAGTTCATTCTAAACTTATAAAATTACAAGATGTGAGATGTTATTCACTTATTGCCAGTTTATTCTTCACAGTGATTCAAGATGAACACTCATTTTCTGTCCTCTTAGGTCAGATTCTTTATAGACATGTAGAGGGCCAATCACACCGTGACACAGTTTATCCTGGTGAGCTTCACCACAGATCCTGTGGTGCAGCTTCTTCTGTTTGTGATGTTCCTTGGAGTATACTCTGTGACACTGGTGGGAAATACCACTCTCATGGTGTTGATCTGTAAGGACTCCCAGGTACACACGCCCATGTATTTTTTTCATTGGGAACTGTCTTTTCTGGATCTCTGTTATTTCTCCGTGTATACCCTTAAGATTCTAGTGACCTGCATCTCCGATGTCAAGAGCATCTCCTTTGCCAGCTGTATAGCTCATTTCTTCTTCTCTGCTCATCTGGGCTATAGTGAGTGTTTCTTGTTCACTGCCATGGCTTGTGACTGCTATGAGGCCATCTTAAAGCCACTGCTTTACTCTCAGGCAATGTCCATAAAGCTATATGCATTTTTGGTGGCAGCTTCATATCTTGGTAGCTTTATTAACACTTTCATCATTACCAAAAGAACTTTTGCCTTGAAATTCTGTCGTGACAACATCATTGATGACTTCTGTGATTTGCCTCCCCTGGTGAAGCTTGCTTGTGGCGAGAAGGATGGCTACCAGGCTGTGTTGTTTTTCCTCCTGGCCTCCAATGTCATTGCCCCCACTGTGTTCATACTGGCCTTCTACCTCTTCATCATCATCATCATTGCAAGGATACGCTCAACCCAGGGCTACCTCAAAGCCTTCTCCACCTGCTCCTCCCATCTGATCTCTGTCACCTTATACTATGGCTCCTTTCTCTACATATATGTTTGCCCTCATTCTAGCTATTCTCTGGGTAGGGACAAAAAAACTTCTACATTTTACACTGTGGTGTTCCTAATGTTGAACCCTATGATCTATCGTCTGAGGAATAATGATGTAAAAGAGGCATTTTATAAATTCTTCAAATAAATCCTCATACTCCACCTCTAAGAAGACACAAGCACAATTTTTGTTCAGGTTTTTAATCTCAAACATAGTTGCCATTTCGTCCCATTTGGTCAAGGATTCTTAAAAAGTTACAGAATTTTCCACTTTGACACATGACATTTCAGTAGACATAAGGTAAGAAAATTAGGGCAACTGCAGAGATAAAAGTCTAATATAAAATGTAATTTGGAATGAATACCATGTTAATAGATTAAAAACATGCAAACCAAAACCCAAAAGAACTCCACTCTTAAAGAAAATTAAAAGAACAGCCCACTCTCTTTAGCATAAGTAGATTTTGGTAGACTGCCATATATAGTAAATATCTATATAGTAATTTCTTCAAAAGAGAAGCAAATATGTTCAAATAATTTCTAATATTTTCCTATGATTAAAACTACATGACATCAGCAATGAGTGATG
The DNA here is from genome assembly GCA_029593785.1 of Cabassous unicinctus. Classification (NCBI taxonomy): domain Eukaryota; kingdom Metazoa; phylum Chordata; class Mammalia; order Cingulata; family Chlamyphoridae; genus Cabassous; species Cabassous unicinctus. Next base: position 1,147 of record JAQZBX010017392.1, on the reverse strand, counting down.
GTTTATCCAATCAGCTGAAAACATTAAAAGAGGAAGTGATTTCAGCAGTCACAGAGAATTTCCCAGCTCATCTTTGGGCAGCCAACTCTCCCACATACTCATCAAGGACCTTCTTTGGACTTTCATTGGAGCCCCTGGTTTTCAGCTTGCCTACAGAACCTGGGCTTGTGCATCCCCAAAGTCATGTCAGAGACTATCATAAAATCTCATATTTTTGACAGATATCTCCTGTTGATTCTGTTTCCCTATAGAACCCTGACTAATACAAATGATAATGGTCCATTTTTTGTAAATGTCCTTTAATTGTTTGAGAAAGTTCCTTCTTTACCGTGCTCATTGATAGTACTTAATTAAAAGTATATTGGATTTTAAGGAAAAACAAAAAACAAAACTTCATGACAGCCATCACTTTCTATTCCCCTCACAATTTTAAAAACATTTTATATATACTCTTTTCCCAAGTGTATTAGCAGAGATCCAGCAGCACACAGAAATCACATTGGTGCAAAATAAGTTCAGAAAACTTGGTCTTACCAATGTCTTTATCTCTCATATATGTTCACTCATTATGGAAAAATTAGTAAAGAACCTGTAGATTTGTTTTCTGTGAATTACTCTCTAAGCCTATGGTGTTTTTTTTATAATTTATAATTTTTTTTTCTGTTTTTCCTATGGTTTATTTTTTAAGGAGTAACTTACAAGGGTTTCTTCCAAATTGTGCAATTTTGAGCACCAAAGTACAATTTATTATAATAAAACATAATAAGTATGGTGAAGAGAAACCACTTGAGAAATGAAAATTTATATGCACATGTTATTAAAAAGAGAAAAGTTTCTGCTATTAAAAAGAGAAATGTTTCCCAGGACAACTAACAAAAGAATGATGATGGACAATGTCCATCCCAGGAAATAGAGAGTGTCTGTAATTGCAAGCAATACAGTTTCATCCATCTGCCCCATAGGATGTAAGCCTTTTCTCAATCGGTGTCAGGATAGACATCACCATCCCCAAATCCTCAAGATTGAAGAATGAAGAAACACAAGAGGGGAAAGCAACTATAGACTAAAGTAGACTTATGATTATTATAGAAAAGGAAGAAATTGTATCATTGATATAAAGGCAGTGGCCACTAGAGATTCTGAGGGG
>JAQZBX010017391.1:0-35617 GCA_029593785.1 Cabassous unicinctus | reverse complement strand
TAAAATTAGATGGCATCTGGATTATAGAGTCATATCACTCATGTTAGGCATTTTCTCATTAACTTGTGAGATTATTACTTTGTTGACTATACAACAGTACCAGAGTTAATCAGTAGTGAGTTTACATGTAGTCCATATATTCTAAAGCATGGCTGTCAGACCCTACTTTTGACTAGGCAGGTCAAAAGTCCTTAAGTCCAGTCAACTGTTATACTTCCCCTCAGTGAAAACAAAGAAACAAGAAAGTTAAAACATACAGTTTTACAGCAAAGTTATTCATTGATTCAGCCAGTGTTCACTGAGCTCCTACTGTATACTGGGCACTGTTCTGGGTACTAAGGACACAAGTAACAAACAAGACAGAGACAATCCCTATTCTGATGGAACTTGAGCAAGTAGATTTACTAGATAACTTTAGATACCGATCAGCACCATGAACAAAATAAAACTGTGTGAGAAGATAGAGGATGATTGGAGATTCGGATGGACTTCTTTAGACTGAGTGGTCAGGAAGGCTTCTTTGAGATGGTGATAGGTGCACAGATACCCAAAAGAGAAGAAGGACCCAGCCAAGGGAAGATCATGAGAATATATGAATGGAATGGGATAGGGAGAGAATAGGGAGTCAGGAAGTTTGAGACAATCAGTATAGTTTCAGGCAGAGAGAAGGAGTATAAAGTCCTGAGATAGAGTGTTCAGGAAACAGAGAGAAAGTCAAGAGTGGCTGGAGCATAGCAGATGAAAGGAAAAGTGGTACAAGTTAAGGTCTAAGATACAAGGGACAACAGAGCACATCAGATTCTGTACATCATGGTGAGGAGCTGTCTTGTTCCTAGTATGCTGAGAAGCCTTGAGAGGGTTTTTAAGCAGGAAATGGCATGATTGCTAAAACACTTTAAAAGGCTTCTCTGTACTTAAAAAAAAAAAAAAATCCTCTGATTGCTATGTGCCAGAGGGTAAAAGGGGAAGCAAGACACGATCATTATTTCACCTAGGCTATAGCAGTAGAGAGGGAGAGAAATACTCAGGATATATTTTGAAGGAAGAATTAACAGAACACACTAATGGGTTACAAGTGGGAGGTAAAGGAATCAAGAATGGCTCCTAGCCTCCTTGATGCTCAAACGTGGCCTCTCTCTAAGACAAACTCAGCATATGAAAGCATTACCTTCCCCCCAGCGTGGGACATGATTCCCAGGGATGAGCCTCCCTGGCACCAAGGGATTACTACCAAGCACCAAATAGCAATGCAACTGGAAAAAGACCTCAAATAAGAGAGGGGAAAGGTAAAGAAAAATGAATTTATATGGCTAAGAGACTTCAAAATGAGTCGGGAGGTCATCCCAGAGGTAACGCTTATGCACATCTCAGCAGGACTTCATAGACTACCAAAGTGGATACTACCCCAAATAGTGGGGCTCCTGAGGGGTCTGGAGACATCCAGGTCCTATGGTCCTGGCAGATAGCTCTGGAGTTTGTTGCCTTGCCAGTTGGCCCTACTTTGAAGTTTGTGCTCCTGAGAGTGACAGAGTTGGACTCAGTTATGGCCTCCCTATACATGGCTCATCTGTCCCATCTATTTGAGCCTATACTTGGTGCTGGAGTTTGTAGGTGTACATCCAAGAGACTGGAATCTTTGGGCTGTCTATGTGCCAGCTGGGCCCGGAGCCTCAGCAGAGTTGCAACACCTACTCTCCAGTTCACTGGACTCACCAAGGACAACTAACAAGGAGGTGAGGATTGACAACCACCATACCAAGGAAATGAGGGAGCCTACAACTGCAAGCAAGAGAGTCCCATCCATGCTGTATGGGATCGAAGCCCCCTCTCAATTAAAGGTGGAGTGGACATCACTGTCCCAGAATCCTCAGGATTGGGGAATGAACTATGGGCTAGAGTGGACTTACTGGTATTCTACTATAGACTTGTGATTCTAGCAATGGAAGAAATTACAACATTGATGTGGATGCAGTGGCCACTGGAGGCTCTGGGGGCAGGGAGAGGGAAAAACAGTTGTAATACTAGGGTTTTTTGGGGACTTGGGAATCATCCTGAATGACATTGCAGCGACAGATATAGGCCATATTATATCATCCCATAACATGCAGAACTATGTGGGAGAGAGTGTTACACTGCAATGTGAACTATGGTCCATGTTCAGTGTCAATACCCCAGGATGCCTTTATCAATTGCAATGAATGTGCCACGCTGATGAGGGATGTTGTTTATGTGGGAGGGTGTGGGAGGTGTGGGGAGTGGGGCATCTGGGAATCCCTATATTTTTTGTGTGGCATTTGTGTAGTGTAAGTATCTTTTAAAAAATAAAATAAATAAATAAATAAAATACATAAATTGTTTTATATATATATATATAAAAGAATGACTCCTGGATTTTTTGTTTGAGCATCTGGGGTGGTTCCATTTGAAATGGTAAGACTTGGAGGCACACAGGAACTTTGGGGGTAGAAAACCAATACTTCTAACTTTTAGTTACTATGTTTGAAATGCCCATTAGAGATACCTAGTAGCAGTTGGATCTGTTAAGTGTAAAGCTTGTGGAAGATGGAAGCCTGAGTATCATCTGTTAATAGATGTTATTTAAAGCCTTAAAAGTGGGTAAGATCACCAAAGGAGAGAATGTAGATAAGAGAAGAGAAACGCACTAAAACAGTTAGAGGTCAAGCAGGAAAACGGAAACAAAGGAGGCTGAGGAAGTGGGAGAAAAGGCAGGAAGGTGGTGGAAGCCAGGAGAAGAATGTATTGCAATACAGAGAGGTCAAGAAAGCTGAGTTTGGAAAAAGTGATCCATTGTAATTTGGCGACCAGAGTTCCCCAGGGGCTTAAATTGGTCTAAAAATCCAAGTATTTTCTTGGGCTCTTATAGGTAAAAGAGGAAAGTCCACATAATTTCATGTTTACCCACAACAAGGGTACACACTACCTAAAGAAGTAATTAAGTGTTCCTAAAGTTTTGTATTTAAAATAAAAGTTACTGAACTTTTAAAATTTACTGCACATCCCAATCCAACAGTCTGAAGAAATCTGGCTGCCATGCAGTGCCACACGGAGCTCTCTGCAATGCCCAGTTTCAGTGAAGTGCCTGAGAATAGAAGATTGTGTGAATGGGGGGAAAGAGAATAAGATGTATGGAAGTGGAAAAAAATAACAAGACAACTCTTTTGGGAAGTTTTATTGTAAAGGACAGCAAAAATAGAATTGAAAGGAACAGGAGATAGGGTGTGACATCAAGAAAGCTTTATATTTTTAAGATGGGAGATGCTCAATCATGTTTGTATGATGATAGGAATGATTCAGAAAACTCATTGGAAGAAACTGATGCAGAAGAGAAAGGGAAAATTAAACATTTTAAAATTTAATAAATTTTAAGGAAAATTTAAGTTCCTTGGAAAGATGAGAGTAGGTGATACCCATACCACCACATGAGGAGGTTCACCTTTGATTGTGGCAGAAATACTTCATCCAGTGTAACAGGAGGAAGGCAGAAAACATGGGTACAGATGTGCAGAGAGCATGGTACACATAGATTTGTGGGTGAAGAGATGAGGGCATTACTGTCTGGGTTTTTCTATTTTTCTTAACTATATGCATTACAATGTTAACCTAAGAATGAACTTAGACATGTGTTTAAAATCTGAAAATTTGACGAAATAGCCCAGTATTTTCATATTTAACTTGAGAATACAAAGCATGTTCCTAAAATAGCACACAGGAAAGCAGGTGTGGCTCAGTGGATAGAGCCCCTGTTTACCATATGGGAGGCCCGGGTTCGCGTCCCGAGGCCTCCTTGTGAGGGCAGGCCGGCTTGCGGCGCCGTGGGCTGATGCGGCAAGACCTCACAGCAAGGGGGAGATAAGCAGACACAGAGAAGACACGCAGCGAATGGACACAGCAGCACAAGCAGCAAGGGGGGGGATAAATAAATAAAATAAATAAATCTTTAAAAAAATAAAAATAAAATAAAATAAAATAAAATATCACACATTTACAGACAGGACATTGTCAATGAAGTGTTGTTTATTTGTAAGACAGTTTCAGGGAATTATGTAGACATCTGCTTTAGCAAAGGATTAAAGATGGCTTATATTTATATTGCAATGTGTGTATGCCTTAAGCTATAGGGCAAACTATGAGACAATAATAAACAAGAAATGTTGATGAAAATATCCACCATTATACAGTATGGGGTTCACTAAAAATCCAGTAATAACGAAACTGTTTACCTTTATCATCATCAAATTATTTGTCAATTTAAAATCAAGAATTGACAACCATGACCAGCTGGGATCCACACTGATGAGATACCGTTAACACAAAATACTGTCTTCCTGCTGCCTCTGGGCATTGCAGAAATCTCTGTGTTGCACTGCATGGGAGCCAGATTTCTTAGACTGTTGGATTTGGGTGCTCAGTGAACTCTAGAAGTTCACTGACTTTATTTTAGGAATACAAAACTTTAGGAGCACTTAATTCCTTTGTAGGTAGTGTGTACCTTTGTTGTGGGTAAACATGAGAGTATGTGGACGTTCCTCCTTTACCTATAAGACCCCTAAGAAAGTACTTGAATATTTAGACCAGTTTAAGCCCCTCACTGGCTCTCAGACCATATGTTTAACCATGATAATGAATTATCTTCCCTTCTTCACTAATTCTTTAAATCCCTGCAAAATTGCTACTTAGAGTGAGTGATTATGTTGGAAGTGATCTGAAGGAGGGAAAATGGATCTGCAAATGAGAGGATATTTTGCATTTGACTTTTGGGATTGTCTTTCCTTTCCAGTTTTAGATTTCAGCTTTGGCAGTTTAATATCCTTGATTTAAGAGGGGGAAGAAAAAGGTACCTGTTACAAACAATACCTGCTTATTTGGGGGATGTGATAGCTCTGCACCATAGCGTCTGGGTGCAGGGAGTTTTCTGGGGTAGCATTAGGAAGGAGTGAACACTGATAACCTCTTTCCTCCCCTCTCTGCAGACAGAGTCAAGTGACCATTGTCCCTCTGGGCAAGGGCAATTCTTATTCTGTTGACCAAAGTCTATATGACAGTAGGGTTGCAATTTGGAAGGGATTATGTGAAGAAAAATTTCATCCAGTTTGTGGCACAGCTACACTCGTGGCAGGAGGATCGTTTATTCATTGGACCGGTGCCATTGGAATGGTAGTTTGTAAGTGGCCTCTGGGTGAGGCAGGTTTCCAAAGCTGACTGGTTCTCTGGGGGTTGTGTCTTCCAGCTGGAGACCTCCCACCTCAGCTCCCTGGGCATGCGCAGTGCCTCCACTCTGGCTGGCCACTTATAGCCCGCACCTCTGTCCTGGTCTCCCCATTGGCCACCCCTGTGTTGGAGGCTGTTGGCCTTTTTGGCCATCTTCTTACATGGGCACTCTTTAAGATAACCCTGGGTCAATTGTGTTTCCCCGGGTACACATTTGAAACTCTAGGAACTGTGCAGCTTTACCCCACTGGGCATGGAAGTACAGCTTTATTCTAAAGGGACTGAGGCATTTTTCTAAGACTGGAAACAGAGAGGTAACATAATTCAATTCACCTTTAGAAAGAGCACTCTGGCAAGCCTGGAGACAGGGAGACCAAACTAATATCTATTGCAAAGTCCTGGCAAGACCCAATGAGGGTCCATTCAGAATGAAGGGGATGATTTAAAATAAGGGGATGAATTTAAAATACATTAGTGTTTTAAACATTTAACAAATGTGGCAAAATGCTAATAGTTGGTAAATCTGGGTTTCTGGGTTGGGGGGTATGTGGAGTTCTGTGTATTGTTTCTGTATTGTTTTTGCAACTTTCCTGTATGTTTGAAATTATCTCAAAATAAAAAGGTTTCTAAAAAACATTAGTGTTTTAGATTTGAAAGAACTTAGTAAGTGATGAGGAAGTTAGTCACCTGCCACTCTTTTTTTTTTAAATGGATGCACAATAAATTTAATCTCACAACATTGAGAAGCTAGCAGAAGACATAAGAAAATAGACAGGAAAGAAATCATATTTGTCATCGAGGTTGTATTTGGATACATTTTTATTTTGATGTATATCACCTTTTTTTCCCTCTTCTAAATTTGTAAACAATTTGCAAGAAATTGTGTAAGGAAGATTTTTGGTTATCATCTATTCTATCTGTTCCTTTTCCAGGGATTCCTCTTGTACATTTACTTCTAAGTGCTTATGGTGTCTAAAACATAAAGAAAGCACATAAGTAACATTTAAATTCTTTAGGCTAATTTGAACTTTACTTTGAAATGACAGATTCTCTGCCAGACTGCGCTGTTGTTTGTGTTGAAGTTTGTCCCACATAATCCTGCCTGTTTCCTTTTCCAGCCACACTGTTTGATATTTATTTTAAGCAGCTGCTTATGAACGGTAGAATTTAGCAATGATTAAAATGGCATAAGGTGGGTTTCTATTTGAGCTCAGGGTTGCTGGGTAGCTTTCCTTTGAATATCCCCTTTCTTTCATGCTTTTTCATCTACATTTAGGCTGTGAGAATAAATACAGGAAAACTGCTGTTTGGCCTTTTAGCACATTGCCAGCTTTGGCAATTGCAAACACACTGATTTGTACTAAGCACCATTGAAATAGAATAAATGAGTCTGATTAAAGCTTGGAACCCCTGAGTACTACAAATGTAAAAATCGTCAATAGATGCCATTTGCTGAAAAAGACGCTCCTCTAACAGATGGGTGAAAGTTAAACATAAATTGCACTATTTCGTTTTCTTTTGGTTCATTGGTTTTTAATGTAGTATTAAAAAAATCCAGCTATATCAGTTATAATAAACTTCTGGCAAACAATTCGTGGCTGTTTTGTGCATTCTAAGAAGGTATTTGAAATTGTAATCATACTGCACTTCATTATATGAACTTATTGAACATGTAGAGGCAAAGTCCTGTCAGAATTTTAAAACTTGCTTGATATTCATATTTCCAGTGTTGAATATAGTGGTGAGAAATGACCAATAACCATGAGAATATTCACAATGGAATATATCATCTCTATTTTAAATCTTTAATGTTGGGTTATAGTAGAGTATTATCAATCATACCTGCAATAGTTCTCATTCATTTAGTACTTGAATTTTCTTTATAGCATTTAGTTTCCAACATACCATCTCATCATTTAAATAATATTTTTAAAAGGATAAAGGATGATGTATTCATTCATCATTCAATTTGATATCTTATGTACCATTTAATGCAATTGTGTTAATTGATATTAACTTTCAAGAACCATAATGGCATTATTAATCATTCTGTGCTATTTAGACTATTTCTCAGCAGAGAACCAAGTGCTTGTTTTATCATTTAATTCATGTATCTCTAAAGAAATTTGCAATTTATCTTTTTCACATTATTTATGGCTCTTAAAATTATTTATCAAATAATATTTCAAATACTATTTAGTAGAATGTATCACAAAATTTTTTCAGCATAGAAGAATGGGGAAATGATTAGATAAATATCTAAATAGTTAGAAAATATCTAAAATATTTATGAGGAAGGATAATATGTAGTTTCTCTGTTTTTTAACTTTGAAATTTGTTATTGTTATTCACAGGGTCAGGTTCATGCCGCTTTAGTTATTCAGATCCCAGCATCATTGTGTCATATACCAAGAATAATACTGCGGATTGGATTCAGCTTGAGAAAATTAGGTTTGTTATAATTTAAAGTGTTGTGTTTTTTTTTTTATTTCTGACACTGGTGGATTTCTACTTCCCTATTTGCCTTCATTCTACCACTAACTTTATTTGTCATGGTTTTGTTGTACTCTGTTAATTATGTTAAAGTAAATGGATGCACATGCCCTACTTGAAGAAGATATTGTGAAAAGTGTCCTTTCTCTTTCAGAACTTCCCACTGTTGGTAGTACTTATAGCAAATTATTATTATTTTTTTTGGTCAAAGTTCAGGTGGGATCATAACTTTTATGATAGCATCCTCCATAAATAACACCACCACCCATCTCTAAGTGGCCTGGCTGTGGCTTGGCTTATAAGCCTGGGAATATAGCAGATGACCACCTAAGTCCCTTCCACATAGTCGGTGATGATAATGAGTTAATAGCTACTGGGCCTTTTGTATCTAATCTCTAGTTCTTTCATTTCCCTTTAACTTCCCTAAGGCCACTTCTAAAATTCCATTATCATAATTGTGATGCGACTTGTAATCATATATTACATTTTCTTTATTAAAAAACTTCCTCAATAAGAAAAAGAGGTATGCTTGAGGAAGAAGGAACTCATTCATGTTGAAAAGGTTGTGTTAAATTAGCAAAACTCAAATTATATTTGCTACTTCTACATAGCATAAATCATAAAATCATAAAATTCACAATGGATGCTTAATTTCAGGTATAAGATGTTTAAAAGGAAAAAAATACCTTGAAACTTGTATAAAGTAGTTGTCATGGTTGTTTAGTTCTTAAATTAGCATAATTCAAGTAGAACAGTTACCATCAGTTTTATGACAGTTTTCTTTTTCGATATGCTGTTTTCCTTACCATATTTCCATATTGAAAGAATTATTATTTGTTTGGTGAACAGAATGAATATTAGGTTCTTACTGTAAACTACTAGTCTTTAATACTAAACCAATCTGTCCAAAGTTTCTAGTAGTATTTCAAACCAAATAACAAAACAAAACAAAAATATCTCCAAAAGTCTATTCTCTGGTCTAGGCAAAAACTGAGACGTGATTCTAACTCAAGGGTTTGAATATACTGTCTCGCTTGATGGCAGGATAAAATATAATTTTTTGGTTCCTGGTACAAGCTGGGCTCTGGCATCCTGTGCCAATTTTATTACAGTCCATTTTGTTATTCTTTCTAACTTCTAGTAGTTAATATAAAAATGAATTCATATTAAATACTTATTTATATAAATGGCTTTAAGCACAGCAGCATAAATCTTGAAACTTTTAACCACATTTCCATTTTTCTCTCTTTCTAGTATGTTATCTATCATAGTTTAAGTAAACTATAGATGTTTCTTGCTGAAAAACAACTACATGTTTTTTATATAACAAATAGTGAAACTATACATTTAATTATAGTACAATCAGCTGGCTCCATTTATTTTTATAATAAATGGTACTTTCAATTTTAAGCCATACTCCAAACCATCATAGTCATTAATACAAATTTTCCTTACCATTGGTGTTCAAAGTGAACATATTTTCAATCACTTCCTAAAACCAAAATGTATTCTCTTCATCAGTTTAAATTTTTTTTGAAACTAAAAACATAGCCATCATGAAATATTTTAAAAGGAAGAGGAATTGATTATCCCCAAAGGTAAGATACAACATCCATAACCTACACTGACAATTCTATGGATATGTATGTGTGTCACTGGTGAGTGAAAAAATATGGCTTTTCTCTAGTCCTTTCTAAACTGATTTATAGCAAGCCCAGAGTACTACTAGTTTGCATTTTAGTACCATTTTCAATTTTGGCTAAGGCAATCATTTTTACTATAGCAGAGTTTTACTTTGGTAGAATAAAATGTTTAATAAAATATTTTATTATATAGGGGAAGGCCTAGATTCTAACAGATCCAATATTAAAATTATAATATTAGATTACATCATGCTTTTAAAGATTGACCTGCATGGAATTGTAAAGAATTATAAATGAGAACATTTAATTTTCATGGCAAATCTCACATTTCATATAGACAAATCATTTAAAAATGTATCTGGTTACTAAAAATAAAATGACTATTACTTAAAGCCCAAGTATGAAACGTTTATTGCATATAATGGACTTTAATAGGTGCGTAATTTCAAAGAATCAAAGTTAAGTAGTAATTTTATATTTTTCTTCTTTATTTCCTCTTAACATCAAATAAATAAACCATTTTAGATTGAGTGTCTGCCACATGCAAAAAACTCTGCTAGATACCTTTTTATTTTTTGCACTAACTGTGCAGTATATGCCATTTGCTCTTCATTTATTCCTTTCCTGGCTTGCTTGAATATATTTAGTGGCTGCCTTATGTTAAAAGTAAACTTCCTGAAAGCCTTTAATATTTAAACTGTCATCACCCAATATGAAAATCAGCAGATATTAAGAAACTTAAGGGCTATAAGATTGTGAGTATTTAATCTGTAATGAATAAAATATTTTTGAAATTTGAAATGATCATTTTAATTAAGAAATAAAATTCATCAATGAGAAAGAAAAATGAGAAAGACATTGTTGAACTATATGTGGCACCAATTGCCCATCTCACCATATTTTCCAGAGCCCCTTCCAATGTCAGCACAATCATCCATATCCTCTATCTTCCGGAAGATGCCAAAGGTGAGAACATCCAGTTTCAGTGGAAGCAGGAAAATCTCCGTGTAGGTGAAGTATATGAAGCCTGCTGGGCCTTAGATAATATCCTGGTCATCAATTCAGCTCACAGACAAGTCGTTTTAGAGGATAGTCTCGACCCAGTGGATACAGGCAACTGGCTTTTCTTCCCCGGAGCTACAGTTAAGGTTTGAGCTCTTTTGTTACTTCTCGTCTCTCCTCATTCTCTCCTCTTCCTCCACCTTTAAGGGTCCTTCTTAACCTTAAAGCTCAATAAGCCAAACTATAAAAAGATAACTATTTTATCAAAACCTCTATTAAAGGAATGATTAATATTGTTATTTACCTTAGCCTGCCTTTTAAAGATGGAGATTCACTAGTTCAAAGACATTCGTTTATTCATTCATATAACAAATATTTTCAAGGACACATTGTGCTATGTACTGAGTCGAACCCAGAGAATATAACCAAAAAAGGGCAGGTATTTTTCTTCCCTTCATGTGGCTATACTTTAGCGGGAGCAGTTATGTGGTAACAGACACATCTATATGCAAATACAAACAATGTAATGGTTATGAATTGCTGAGAAAGTTTAGACTGCTTTGGAAGTACAACATACAGGAGTGAACTCAGTCGTGGGTTGTTAAGGGAGCTGTCCAGGATAACAGGAATCCAAGCTGCAACTGAAGGGTAATTTGAAGTTGGCCAGGTAAGAGGAATAGTGTTTCTGGAATCAAAAATCACATGCATAAAGGTTTGAAGGTGAGACAGATAAAGGCTATTATACGTTTTGTCATAAACTATAAAATTGTGAGGGACAAAGTGTAAACTATGATGTAAACTATAGACCAGGGTTAGTAACAATGTTTCGATATGTGTTCATCAATTGTAACAAATGTACCACACTAATGAAAGTTGTTGTTAATGGGGGAAAGTGTGGGAGGGGGAGGAGGTGGGGCGTATGGGAATCCTCTTTATTTTTTATGTAACATTTATGTAATCTAAAGCTTCTTTAAAAATTAAAATTTAAAAAAAAGTAAAGGTCTTGAGCAAAAAGTTCAAAATAGCTATGGTATAGTTTGAATTGAGACTTGTAATGCATAAGTGTAGAAACCTGGGCCAGTAGCAAGAGTTGAAGGGCAGGCAAGAAGAAATATTAGTTGAGAGGTCGGAAGCTCAGCCTAAGGTCCCAATGTGACTATTAGCAGCCTGTGAATGAAGATTGAAACCATGGGTTTGTCCAGGGAGTATGTAGAATAAAAAATTGCACTTAGAAAATATGGAAATGCCCTTGGGCCCTCAACTGACCCTCCCAAGTTTCTAATATATGAAAAGAAAGTACAAATATAGCTTGGGGAATTAAAAAACAAAAACAAAATTGTGACTTGCTGATGCAAAAAATACTGTGCCAGATGGGGGTGAGGTCACAGAAGGAGTAGCAAGTAAAATATAAAGATCTAAAATGCTTACCTCCTAATAATTTAAGTACCAGAAAAATGATCCCAGATTGTTTAGTGATCTCTTAACACAGGAGTTCCCCTGACACAATAACTTCTTGATTTGTTAAATCAAATCCTAGTCATTTTACATTAAGTGGTTGAAATCACACCAATTGATTGGCTTTAGGAACAGGCAGCCTCTTTGCTCAATGTGAGAAAACCCCCAGAAAACCTAAGGGAAACTTATCCAGACAAGAACTCTAAAACCATGGCTCCTTTAGAGATCAGTAGCTCCTTTCCTGTAGGTATTGAAAAGAACCTTTTTAAGGATATCCCATGTTGCATCCCCCTATCACTTGATTAAAAGAGGAACCTCTGCTGTCATTGTTCACCACTGACAAGGAGATGAGTGAACCCAGGAAACACATGTAGACCTCAGGGCCTGGGATTCATGTGCTTTTTCCATGATGATCATTGCTCATTTGGTCTCAGTACCCTTTACTGTATAAATGTACTTTTTCTGCTTCATTTTACAAGCTATTATACTAATCTAATTAGCTATACAGTTCCTTAATGAGTGTACTTCAAGTATCACCCATGATAAAAATGCATGAATGCATGAAGTGTGATTTTGCTTTAGTAGCTATATTTAAATTATAACTGTGTGTGGAATATACTTCTGCTTTGTGGTCCCTTATTCTACTCATAAGCTTACCAGTCACACATTTGAGACTTGTCAAGTCAAGATGTCTATCAAGAAAAAAAAATAATTGCAATAATGATTTATATCATTGTCTTTTACTTGACTGTCAGGTAGAAACTCTTCTCTGATGTTTCTCCTTAAAACTTCAGGGGAGCGGATGTAGCTCAAGTGGTTGAGCGCCTGCTTCCCATTTACGAGGTCTTGGGTTCATTCCCAGGTACCTCGTAAAAAAGAAAAAGGAAAAGAAAACTTCAGATAAATGCAATAATAAAATCTAAGAAGTTTTCTTTTTAACTCATTTGTGTGACTACTTTTTTACTTCCTGGCTCAAACATTTCAACATGAAAAAATTGCTTTGCCAATTGATTGGGAGTTCTATAAATTGTTTAAACAGTATGCAATTTCTTTATCAAATGTTATTTCTTTATTATAGATGGCTTCTCAGATGAAAACTGAATACAACCAATTATAAAGCATATTTCAATGTTCCTATTGGCAACAGAACATCTTTTAAACATTGCTTTATTTGGACTTTTGTTTTGGGGGTTATGTGTGTACGTTTGTTAAAACTACATGATATCTTTTCCAGGTTAATTAAAAATTTCCAAGATGTTTCCATCTTAACTAAATCAATTGTAAGTCTCACAACAACTGAGGAAAGTGTGCTTAATTACAAAATAGAGTTTATTCAACAAAAAATTTCCAAGCACGGATAGAATTCTCTTAGGCCAAGTCATAATGGCTGTTTTTTTATTTTTATTTTTTCTGTAATTGGACACATACTATTCCAGGCACAATTCTAAATACTTTACATATATAATCTCATGTAATTTGATCCTTACAAACCTGTAAAGAAGGTGCTATGTTAGCCCCATTTTGTAGATATGGAAACTGGAACTTAAAGATGTTGAGTAACTTGTCCAAACTACACATCTTACTAGTAGTGTCAAGGCCAGGTTTCAAATCCAGGAATCTGATTTAAGAACTCTCGCTCTAAGTCATAACATAGCTTTTTTTTTTTTTTAAATGAGTAGTGAGTATATAAACGGATGTGCTTCCTGTTTGTCCATGTTTCTTCCCAACATCCACATGTTCAATTATCTATCCATGTTCTTCTCCATCACTTTCTAGCTATAAGTTAAAAGATTCATGTTTTTCTCATATTTCTTGGTCTTCCTCCAGCTTTGGCCCATGTTTTCTGCATGTTCCTTCCTCCAGATGACTGATTTTTATGTGTTAGAATTTAGCAAGTCAGTGTGTGGCAACAGCCCACGCGCCTTTACCTGTTGTTGAGCTCGCAAGCATTTATTTCTGTCTTTATGACTTATCATGGGAACTGAGTTTCTTCAGAGAGAGACAGCCGGTGACAGTGGTTTCACACCCACCCTCTGTACAGGGAGTTACAGAGTTGTGCACTGTGAGTGGTTAATGCATTAATGGTGTTGCTAAAGGCAGGGTTGATCCTGCACTTGCTTGATACTCATATTGCATTCAAGAGAATCTAGATTGTGTTAGGGAAGAGATTGTACTCCTGGCAACCTGAAGTATTAAAATAAGGCTGTCCCCTGCAACTTTCCTAGTCACAATGTATCCCTGCAGCCAAAACATTGTGTTCCCAGCTGCAGAGAGCAGAGTGCTCACAGCTTGCACAGCACCCTAGGGGAGGGGAGAATATATGGATAGGGAGTGGGATGGGGAAAGAGCAATAGGAATGTTATTATCCAGGTAGATAACAGGAGCAGGGGCACTGGAGTGGTCTGGACGGATCTGATTTGTGTAGGAGTTCCCTGCAGATGAATTACTGATCCCCCAACTTCTATCCCCAGTATGTAATGGCTGAATTAATATGTAATCACTGCATTACATAAAGCCTTAGAACCAATCAGGTACTCCCCCCACCCAATACCATTTCTTACCCACTAATCCTATCTGATCTTTAACAAAGCGTAAATAATTCTAAGGATAATCTCTATTTTGTGCTGTTTTTTGGTAACTGTTTTAAATAAATCAATTTGTACTGTAAAAAATAAATAAATAAATAAG
Source organism: Cabassous unicinctus (assembly GCA_029593785.1). Taxonomy (NCBI): domain Eukaryota; kingdom Metazoa; phylum Chordata; class Mammalia; order Cingulata; family Chlamyphoridae; genus Cabassous; species Cabassous unicinctus. Next base: position 21,107 of record JAQZBX010017391.1, on the reverse strand, counting down.
AATTTATCAAGTTCAGCCCAAGCACCAGTCATTTCCCTCTATTAAATACCACACTGTAACAACTACTTTTCTTTTCACACTCCTACTTGCTGATCCATCTCAGGTATTGGTGCTGACCTAAAGTGAACTTCAGGAGATAGACTGTATTAGTCAGCCAAAGGGGTGCTAATGCAAAATACCAGAAATTGGTTGGTGTTTATAAAGGGTATTTATTTGGGGTAGAAGTCCACAGTTACCAGGCCATAAAGCATCAGTTTCTTCCCTCACCAAAGTCCATTGCCATGTGTTGGAGCAAGACAGCTGCCGACCTTTGCCAGGGTTCAGGCTTCTTGGGTTCCTCTCTTCCCTGGGCTGCATTTCTCTCCGGGCTTAGTGCCTCTGTTTCCTCCACAAGGTCAGCTGTAGATTATGAGGCTCTCTAGGCTTTACTTCTCTCCACATGGCCAGCTGTAGACTATCAGGAGAATGGCTTGTCTCTATCTAGAGGCCTTCTCCTTCCTCACAACCAAGTTCTCTTACTTCCCAGGGCTCCAGCTCAAGACTCCAACATCAAAACTTCTCCAACACTGTCCTTTGCCGTGTCTTTTATCTTGGAGACCCCACCCACCAAGGTGTGGGGCTCAATGCCCTATTGACATTGCCCAGTCAACACCCTAATCATAACTTAATCATGGCCAGATTAACAGACCAGTTTACAAGCATAATCCAATATGTATTTTTGGAATTCATAATTACATCAAACTGCCAAACAGCTACATAGGCGTATTAAAATGCTTCCCTTTTGGAGGCAAGAGGCATTTGCAGTAATCCTTATGGAGGGTAAATTGAGTGGGGCATGTGGGACTATAAAGAGTAATCAACATTCTAATGGTAGCAGACTGTATGTGACAAAGATGTTGGAGCCAAGGAATTGGAAACACCAGCATCATTTCATAACACAAATTGCATCATGCTACCTCCATGCTCAGGATCTTTGATGGTAACTTTAGTCTCCCAAACAGTCTTAGTTTAACAACAAATACAACCAGGTCAGTTTAATAATCCAAAGTCAAAGCTTCATCCATAGCTTCTGCCCTCCTCCAGTTTAGGTCTGCTGCAGGAAGAAGGGGGACAGTAGTCAGCAGATTCCCCCTCCTACCCCTCCCCACATACATTTTAGCCATTGCACCCTCCAGGCCTAGGTCTAGAAGAAGAGGCAAGAAGCATGGTATTTTTGCAAGCTGCCTTTATTGATCCGTAGGCTTAGAAAGTGATCAAAATTGACACTCTCTTGAATCCACCAATGGGTTCTTTGGAACTTCCCCCAGTCCCTGCCAAAGCCCTCACCTGCAGTTCCCCAGTGCACCCCTCTAGCAGGCCATGTATGTTTCCTCTCTTAGCTGCTGGACCTCTGGCTAATGACTACACCCTCTTTCTGCTGAGGGCTCCTCCAGGCAACTTTTAGGCAGAATCTTAGCCAAACTAGTCCATGCCTACTCTGTGGTAAACATTCACCTTTGATCCATCATCAGGAGAAGGATAGTCCTTTCTTATGCAGCCTTCTTGTTACCTAGTCACCTGCCAAGCAGCTCCAGCCACAGCCCCAGGCCTCAGAACACACAACATGCCCTCCGAGTGGTGTCCTTAAAGTCCCTCACACTAAGCTTGAGGTGAGCAGATGGAGCCCTCTCCACACACGGGCATGGGTGGGATCACAGGACACCAACAATTCTTTCTAAAGAAATCATCTCTCTACTCTCCAACTTCCTGCCCACTTCAACCTCACGTTCCATACCCCCAGTGTGAGGGAGTGACTAAATCATTTTTACCAGTTCTTCTGCGAGGTCTTTATAGTTGGTCCATTACCTCACTTTGGAACCTGGAGTAGTTTCCACCTCTATTCTTAGGGCCTCAACTAAATCCAAGGCTAAAATAATTCCATTTTAACATTTCTGTTTTACTGGACATGTACCTCATGATAACATTTACAACATTGCTTTATAATTGTTTATGTTTCTCTTCCTCCCTTCCCGGCCCCCAATTACAATGTTAAGTTCAGGGACTATTTTAACCATTTTTGGATCCCCAGTGTTTGGCACAAGTTAGATCATTGCTAAATGTTAATTGAAAAAACTGGGAAAATACCAAAAATCTAGTTTGTGGGAAAGCAAAGGCAAAGGATTGAACTGACACCTCTAATTATGAAGAGAGGAAAAGAGTAGGATAGAAATAATTTGGAATTCACACATTATGGCATCCTTATGTGTCATTGAAGTAATATAAAATCAAATACTTTAAACCATTAGGTTGGAAACAAGGATTTCCCATATGTGTAACCTCAAAATAAGAGTTGGTTTTCATTTAGAGTTAAGTTTCATTACCATTCATGTAATTGAAATAGTAGTAGTAGTTTTCATGACCCACGACAAATGGTTTAAGTGCTACTGTTGATAAAATAAGGCAGTACAGTATGTAAGTATGAACCTGTCCAGTGAGTATGTAACCTGTGAGTAACCTGTCCAGTTGATGATCTTAAAAATAATATTTGAGAGTGGCCAGCCAAATAGGAAAGATAAAAATGATGTCATTGGCACTCACAGTACATATTTCTCCTTGTCTTCTTTCGATATTTCTTTCTGTTTCTTTGGAAATATTTTATCCATTTCATCCAAGCTTGTCCTTGCTTATCTCAGGAAGGGCAAAATGATATAAGACCAAATAGAGTAAATAGCTTAAGGAGTTTATGTGATCTGGAGAATTGCAATTATAGGTCACTGGTTTAAATCTGCCCTGGGTTGCTAGAAGGCCATTACCATCTGTTAGCTCTTTAGTAATTAATTTGAAATACATATATAGCAGTATCGCGTTTAATATAGAACCCAGACTTATATTTGTTGTGCTTTTTATTTGGGGTTGGTAAACTGAGGTGGGTTGTAGGAGGTTCTTGATTTGTCCTTCCTATACAGCCAATGTGTTTCTCCCACGTTCTCCTTAAAAGCCCATGGACTTGCCTGATTCTTTTTCCAATGTTTTTCCAGGAAAACTTACTCATGTGGAAGAAAAGGAGACACCACATGTCCTACCGTGATTCTAATTACCATCGTAATTTTTATTTCCCACAAATCCCTAAGCAACCTTTTGTTCACTACCAAGTAGGTGGGGCTCTAAGTGCCTGTAAATTCAGTGCTGCAAGTCAAAAAGCTCCCCAGAGCACCACCCTCATTAGCAAACTTCCCGAATTAGCAGATCTGCAGACCTGAAGCCCACATATATTAAATCATTGGTTACAAGGATTTGGAGTTATTTTTCAGAATGTTAAATCTTTCTTACTTTGGGATTCAGTTTCTAGAATAATCAAGAATTATTTGCATCAATTGTTCCTATTCTAAAGATATGGTATATACTGTATCACTTCATCATCTACTGTTGCTAGAATAATTATTGCTACCACAGCTCTCATTCCCCTCCTCAACAGTGCCTCTCTCTACCAGGGGGCTGTGGAGGTTTGTGCCTTCTCCCTACTCTTCCCTATTGAAGAGTGAGAGGCACATTCATCCTGCTGGAAGTGGAGGAATGATTAATTTCAGGACAATTCCTGGTGCACCATCTTTGTGAAAATGGTCTTCATTTTGCCTTAAAGGCTTAAGGAATATGAAATGATTTTTTGGCCCCCTCCCTTTAAGACATATAGTATCAAGATTCAATATTTCACTTTGGGTAGAATTTTCATATCCAGGAATTCTACTGCAATATGATAAATAATAATAGTAGTAGTAATAGTAATTATGATAAATCTTTATCAGTTATGTTGTGATTGCTTTTTAGGAGCCAAGCACTATGAGGAAGGCCCTATCTTCCAAGTTTTACTTTTATAATAGATGAACTTTGCGTTTCTGCAAAGAACCTAGCTGTCAGTGCCCGATTCTCCTGAGTTACTCTTGAAACATCAGGACAAGTCCATCAGAGGTTTCCCTTTCCAACTCTTCAATCACACATCTTAGAATCTGAGAAAATCCTTAATTTCAAGTTCAAAGAAATGCATTAAATGTAAGTTTCAGGAGGGGTCAGCCTGGAGCTGCTGCAGCTGCCTGCTTGCCAACAAAGAGAAGAGCCACAAAGGTCAATGAAGCACTCAGAGGAGAACCAGGAACAAATGATTTAACAAAAGCCAGGAGCAGGATTTTCCTTTCTTTTCCTTTTATGTTTTCCTCATCATTTAATAGTACCCCACGAAGCAAAGTTTCTGAATGGATCAATATGCTGTGGAGGTGAATATTTGTCAGGCAGCTGCTTCATTTTGTTTGTCTCTTTGCTCCCATCTTTGTTGGCAGCCACATTTTGTATTTTGAAAATATTAGTCACCTGTGACTCCTTGATATCTGTGTGTGAATGTGTGTGTGTGTGTGTGTGAGAGAGAGAGCAAGAGAGAGAGAGAGAGCGTGCTTTGCTTCCTCACCGTTAATAAATGTTTATATCTGCTCAGCTAGCCTAGTTACTCTCTGCTTGCAAAGGCATAAATCACTGGCTTCTGTCAACTCTGGAATTGACCCACAGATTAAATGCAGATTACTGTGAGATAGGTGCTGTTCCCTGTATTTTTTATTTTTAAGAAATCTTCCCACTCTTATTGCTGTGCCTGCAGCTGCTAATCTTTTCCTATTTATTACCCTATTGTGTGGATTGCAAAGAATTCCAGATTATTCCTTCTACACGTTTATGTCAACTTGTGCTGAGAAATAAATGAGCTCTATCTCAGATTCTATTATGAAGGCTTGTCCTTTGGAATAGGCTATGATTTGATATCCCATATATTTGAGAACTTCCATTAAAAATAATTTATTAAGTTTTGCTAAATTATGCCAAGGATTAGAGATAACTAAGTAAATAGAATTTAGAAGTGTCATGCCTTAATTTCCTGTATATACTAGTTCCAGTTAGACTGACCGCTTCTCCTTTATCACATTAACTATTGCTAATATACCTTGATAATGACAATTTTCCAAGTTAAACAAACACCAAAAAAGCCCTAATGAAAACAACAGCTATTAAGTAAATCAACAGCCCATTAGGGGAAGCATTAAGTCAGAACAGGAGAGTCTATTAATTTTCTTATTGCTCTCATACATTATGCATTTGCCAAATTCATTGTCTCAGTTTCCAGGCCAGAATAAAAACTGGAGCTTTTATTCTGGACTTATTCTGTTACCTGTCCAATACTATCATCACAAATTGCTGACTTGTTAATGGAGAATAAAGGTCATTATGTCCCACTTATGAAAAAAATATAAATTAATTTGTCTGAAAAATATTTAAGTATTAGCACAAGTTGAGGCTAATGGAAAAATCTGAGACAAATGGTGGAATGGATGATCACACTCAAAGAAGAATTCATTTTAAACTCACTTATGGGGAATGTAACTCCTTGGCAGAGCAGTGCCTACCTGCTACCATGCCCAATTTGTCTTCTATGCAATATTCCATTAGGCACCCCAGAAAAAGTTTTCACCAATCTATTGAATGATTTTATATTTTAGAGTGTAAAGGACAAACTGGAGGAAATCAGATTTGCTTTATAGAAATGTGCTTTGTAGCTTACTTTACTGAAAACTATCCAGTGTATAACTTGAGGGATTTGGATTTTGGCTTTCTACTGAGGATAAACCTGAGCTCAGTAAGACTTGTGGTTTGTCTATGTTCCCATGTCTCTTCCCATTAAGAGTCGAAATGTTAACCACGATTTTCTGGCCAGATTCCAGCTTGGTTAATTGCATGCTGTCTACCTAAATTCTCTTTGCTTGGGATGTTCTTCACTTTGGATAGTGTTGCTCTTATCATTATGTTTCACCCAAGAGGTGAGTACATGATATTGTAGAATGAGCCAGAATATAATTTGTTAAGCTAATAGAGTTCTTTGGGGATGAAGGGTTAAACATAAGTAATGTGCCTTTCACAATTTTCCCCCAATGTGGCCTATTTATACAGTAATTAATATGGAATAACATTACTGAAACATGGAAGTGAGCCAGACCGCCATGACAAGAGTGACCTATAATATGAAAACAAATAATTGTGATAAAATCTGCAGAAAACCATATGTACAAATCCCCAGAGTCTCCCTGCCTAATGCATCTTTTTTGTTTGTTTGTTCTGAAGTTGGCACATGTAATCATTAATTGAATTATTTTAAATGCAATATTCAGTAAGTGAAATTTATTTTATTCTATATGAACATTAAAAGCATAGTAACATTTTCCATCACCTTCGTACCTAACACAGCCCTAGCACAATGACTTTCATAATGACAATCGTTATAGTAAGGTTTGTTAAATGAATGAAAAATAAAGAAAGGGAGGCCGTTAGCATTTATAGATTTCCTAAGATTCGCCTATCTTTAGGTGAGGCAAGTTACCTAGAGCATCCCACCTAATCCTCACAATTACCCTCATTTCACAGATTAAAAAAAAAAAAAAATGCTCAGAGAAGCCAAATGGCTTCCCCTAGATCAAAGAGCTTTGCATTTTCAACTTGTGTGTTTTGCTGCAAAACCCAGTCAATTCTTTTCACAGTATCTCACAGCCTCCCACATTTAGCATGGCATCCCTGCCCTTAATTTGAGGAGGCAAGTCTGAAAAACCTCAGACACTGTGGAGGTCAAGTTGATCCCCTTAGACAAGATTAACAACTGCCCTATGGAATTTTACATTGTTGTTCTTCTCACTACTCCAGTTCAAATCTGTCACTGTTGCCATTTTGGAGTTGTCATAACTATTGCCAAGTAATTATACACTTGTCACAAAATATACCATAAATTGAATCTTTGTGAATTTTAGTACAAAGTGGTTCGAACAAATGTGAATACTTAATGAATCCAGAAAATAATGAGCAAAACCACTCTTTAGGCTCCCTAAAATTCACTCACCATGGTTGAATCTATTGTGTTGACTGGAGAAAATACACTTCAGCCCTCCTGCACCTGGACTGCATTCATAGCCAAGTTTTTGGTTTTTTAACTGGCATTAAATTACTCAGAAATTGAATGTGTGGAAAATGATAAAGTCATTTTTCCTCATGAGAGAAATCATTCTCTTCCCATTTTGATTTTTTTATAGCATGACGGTCTCTATCTTTAAAGTCCATTGAACCAAGATGTAGGAAAAGTATTTCTATGTAACTGCTATAACATAGTAAAAGGCTTAAGAAACAAGATGATACGTAAGCTTTAAATCAATCATTTTCCCATCACTCAATCACACATCTCACTTTAATCCAGAAATTCCTACACCAATGTATTTTATTTTTAGCCAGACAGTGGCTAATTTATGGCCCTGCCAACAATGCCATTTTAATTAATTTTATTCATCTTATTTCTCTTTCCTCCACTCCTCATATCTCATCTGTTTGCATTGCCTAGATTTTAATTAAAAAAACCTCTCCTCTCTGAGGAGCAATCTGAAGTGGCAAAAATAATCACTTAAAATATTACAGTCATTAAAAAATTGGCTGTGGTGAAAGCCATGCATTTTCAATTTTCCTACAAATGATGTTTTAGCTTCCTTTTAAAGTGCACTTTGTATCTGAATTGTCTGCCACCAGCCAGCTTGGCTATCAAAAACGGTCTTCCAGCTGGGTGGGCTGAATGACAACTCCTTAATGGAGGAAATGGATGGCTCTCTGCTCATGTGAAGGAGAAGACATACCGGGCAGATTTCATCCCATCTGCCACTAGCACTCTGCAAGCTGGCATTGCTCAAATGCCCAATATACTCATTCCAACAAAAAGGATATCGTCAAAAACTAAATTGTAGAGCTACAGATGCCTAAAAAAATCATCAGGGCCATTAGACCCCAGGGAGATAATATTAAGAGGTGCATTGGCGTTCGTCTTTGATAAAAACCTAATTAAATGATGGTGGAGGCCATTGCAAATACTTTTACAAGTACAGAGATGAAGTCATTAACATTTTCAGCAGAGTATAGCAACCTTAGAAGTATGCTCTCTTGAATCATGGCCAAGGACTTGTTATATTGAGGAATTTGCACTGATGTTTCCTGTTGATGCTCTTCTGAATGGCAAATTCTTGTCACTTGGTTACACTGTGTTCTGCTTGTCAAGTTAAGGAAATCCATTTATCAGCAAAGTAGGGAAAAATGTTTGATTAACAAATAGAAACAAATAAGGACTACGTTTATGGGATTTTTAAAAATTGGAGACCAACTAGTATTTACAAGTATTAAGTGGATGTCTTTAGTCAATGCTAAAATAATGAAACAAAGTAAAAACAATTGTAATTAGTATCATAATCAATATACCTTAGGAGGGCTAGAAGTAGAAAATTTTAGGGACATCTGCAGAATCTATGTTCATTTTATCCAAACTAAATGCTTAATTATTTGATATATACTCACTGTCACTCAGTCAAAGGCTTATGACTCAGGAAGCCACATATAATTTATAACCATTTGCTCCAGAAAACCTGATAGAGTTTTACTGTGCTGAAAATAAAATAGTCCTAAATTGCAAAATATTCTTGTTTTTGTCAAGTCCAAAGCTTCTGTGTCTCACAAAGTTAGACATTTAATTGTTTTTTGAAGTTGTTTACATTGTAATTGTTATTGCATATAAATGACTTGTTTAAATAGAAGTTGAACAAAAACGTGTGGGTATTAAAATCATTGAGCGCAATTTCCTGAAAATCTCATACTTTCAATGAGCATTTGATTTGGATTTTTACCATAGTAGATTGATGTCACACAATGCAGGTCCATCTGTATGGAAAGTGGCATCTGACATCTTACATTATTGTTTTCCTGTCTTAGGAGAATATTTGGTAATCTGCCAAACTTTGGAGGGTTTTTAAAGTTCTAATTGATGATTCTGTCTGTCCTGAAAACAATTGTTTGCAGTTATTTTTACCATATTGTATTATGGGATATATTCTTTTACATTTTACTAAAGATTTTCAGTTGATCTGAAGAATTTTAATGACTGATGAGAAATGTAGTAAAAAAAATAATTTGAATGTTCTCCTACTTATTTACCCCCTATTTCCAAGAGTATGGAATATAACAGCTTATTTTTGAAAAAGTACATATTCAGAAATAAAATAATTATTTTATAGCACCTAGCAATTAAAATAAAATACTTCCACATATAATATTATTTGTGTTTCTAAAAATATCTCTAGGGAATAGATATTGGCCCATTCTAAAGTCTGAGAAACTGAGGCCAGAGGGGTTAGATAACATGTGTAAGACCATATAGCTGTTAAGGAGAGAAACTGTATTCAGTAGAGAAAACCCAGTTCCTTGAGGATGCACAGTAACTGAGTTTTAATTCCTTATCATTTTGATTGTTTTTTTCCTTATCATTTTGATTGTTTTTAGTTCCAGTACCTTTTTTCTTTTCCAGCCCTTATTTCCACGATTCATGTCAGAGCTGAATTAATTGAGTTAAGTACAAGGATTCTTAACCATGGGTCCACAGACCCCCAAGGGGTCCATGGAAAGATTTCAGGGGGTCCGTGAGCTTGAATTGAAAAAAATAAACTTATTATCTTTATTTTCTCTGACCTCGAACTGAAATCTAGCATTTCCTTCACTTATAAATGTATGCAATAAATAAATTACAGTAGTATCCTTTCACCTGACTGGCAAAGGGATCCATGGAACAAAAAAGGTTTAGAACCCCTGTTTTAGTAGAAATTGCAAACAACCCTAACCAAGCAGGCCATGGATTCCTTTTCAGAGGCAGAGACATAGACAGAAAGCAAGCAGAGGTCCAGGGTCTCTGTTTCAATTTCTAAGCCATTGAGCCCATTGTGACCAATCCTAGGGTCGAATTAACATGAAACCCAAACTTAAGTTGTAGTCATTTTAGGGATCCTCAGAATGAGAACCTTAAACCAGCTTCCAATCCTGCATAGGATTCCTAAATGCAGGGCCTCTGAGCAATTATTTAGAGAGAAAGGGAAGTCGCTCAGCCCATTCCTGCTCAAATAGCTCAGGAAGTCACCAGTTTCACACAGACTATCCTCTGTTTTATAGGCAGACTAATACACTGCTGGCTCATATCTTTAGGGGAGCATCTTATCTTCATTCCAAACGTTAAAAACCTTGTGTTCTGTTCAGAATGACTGAGGCAGAAATTATATTTTGTTCTCCTTAGCAAGCCAACCATAGTTGTGCATGAGTTCTCGGCAGCTCCAAATCCTGCTACTCAGAAAATGCTAGCACCATTTTGCTAAGAGATAAGGAAGGCTGAGCTACCTCCTGCTGAGTGGAGGCTATATACAGCCTTTCTCTGGTCATGTGTCACTGTACTAAGACTATAAAGAAGACCAGTACCTCATGACCTCTATACCCAGAGTATACTTGGCTCATTTGAGAGAGAAAACTAGACCTAACTGTGAATCTTGACAGACAGGATTGGGATGTTTTCAGTGCAAAGGCTAACACTGACTTTTAATAACTTCTGCCTTATTTGTTTGGATTTAACTTTGTTATTGATTATTGTTCTTTCACTACAAATTGGTGAAGAATATCTCCTTCCTTATAAAAATAATAAAAATATGTAGTAAACTATACCAGTCTATATCCTTCTTGGAAACTTGCCAAAGATAGATCCTCCTAGTATGAGAATCAGTCAACACACAATCAATTTTTTTCAAGTTACTTTCTTCATACTTGCTATGGTAAATACTACTCATATTTCATATGCTGGCATTTTTGCGATTATAGTAGTGACAAAAAGCTATATTTGGAGCTAATTATCAACAGTTGTACAATTAAAATTGTCTGTTCAGTAACTAAATGTGTTTGGTAACAGCAAAATAACTTACAACAAGAGCTTTTAAAATATACTTTTACTTTTCTATTACACCAACTCATTTTCATTTTGTGAGACTAGTTTAAAAATGTTACTCAGTTTTCTAATGATTTGATTTTATAGATAAATTGTCTGTCTCAACTAAATTAAAATATGCCCCCAAGATATAAATCTTTGGAAGGGTAGCAAAACATAATTATAAAATAGAGTCTTAAAATATTATTAAACAATGCTGAAGTAAATTGAACGTGATCTTTATTAACACTTGTTGTCTTTACAGGATTCATGGTAGTAGAGGATCCTTGGGTTTGTCATCACTTGATTATTTCTATTTATGATGAGATAAACTGAATCCTAGCTTTTGGCCAATATGTGTGGGTTAGGGATCAAATAATAATGAGTTCAGTTTAGCATCCATAAATAATAAGTATTCACTGCAGTGTGAAGAATACTCTCAGGCAGTTGATGCATTCCAAATTTCTACAGTATTATCTAAAATAATGATAGACCCCATTGGATGCACCTTATGTCTTGGTGATGTTAAATGACTCTTCCAAGATCATATACTCCTACTCTCTTGGACTTCTCTTCTCTCTGGAAGCTTCATTTACTCTTTCAATGTACTAAAGAGTCTGATTCCTCCCCATTTGATTTTACCAGCCCTAACCAGTTTAGCTGTCTTAAAACATCATTCTCAAACTAGAACACTACTGCCCACAGTATAAAATCCAGATCCCTTAGACAACCATGTCTAATTCTCAAAATCATGCCTCCTTATCCCCTATAGGAACCCTTCCTCACCTTTGTAATTCATTCATGTTTGTCATCAAACTTCAATGTCTGTCCACCATTAAAATCCCAATTGAAGACCTGCTTATCCATGAAGTCTGCTCATCCTGAACCAGCCTTGGATACAGTGATTCTTCTTTCTCTTTCACTTATTGGACCTTACCATATGCTCCTTGTAGAGGAAACTATCTTTGATATATCTCAGCTATACTGCGATTGTTTGAGAGGAAAGATTATATATTATTCTCCTTCATTATAAGCCTGCTTACTCCCAGTACATTTCAGAATGCTTTGTACATAGTGAGTTCTCAATAAAAAATTAAATACTCCAAAAGAAGTAGCTATATCATTCATTCACTCATTTATTAAATACTCAGTAAGTCTTTTTGAACACCTTCTATATGCCAAGCAGTGTGTTAAGACCTGAAATATAGCAGGAAACAAAACGGGCATGATCCCTGCCCTACAGAACTTACAGCCAATGGGCCTAACTGGTATTTTCTGTTCAGTTGTCTTTCTTTATTTCTTTTTCATTTTACAATTATATAAAACTGGAAAGGATGTTTGCTCTTTCATTTATTATCATTTCTCTATGTATTACTTGTTACAAAAAATGATTAATGCAAACTTCTAATATTTCTTAAAAGTAAATACAAGGTGTAGAAGGTAGGGAACATGGGAATCCCTGTAATTTTTGTGTAACATTTATGTAATCTAAGCATCTTTTAAAATATAAAATAAATTAATTAATTAAAAATAAATAAATAAATACAAAGTTTACTCACCTCAGGAGTTTGATCTTACCATTGATTATTCATTTACCTGAGATCCAGATATGTTAAGCTGAAAATTATAGGTTAAAAAAGTATCACAAAAAGGCCAAAAGGCCTTTTTCATACAAAAGCTGTACGAAATTACTTTTCAAACTGTAAAGCACTATAAAAATAATACCAGTAGTTAGTATTGATGGATCAGTGATACCAACAACTGTATTATATAAAGCTTTACAGCTAGCATGTTTTCAAAAATCATGCCATGCTAAGGATTTTTTGAAAACGCTTGTCAAACTGTGCTCATATCTGTATCTCTCTTATGACTAAAATTATTTTTTAAGGTATCACAAGAAATTCTTTATTTTTATTTTTCTCAAGCATAATGTTCATTTGGAGAATTATGAAATATGTTATATCCCTGCTCTTCATTGGGGACATCATAATTCTCAGCTCTGGTCAGAAACTTTTCTTCAAAAGCTGGCTAAGAATATATGATCATATCCAGGATTACTTTGACCTTTTCTGTATTCCACGTTTTGATTAGCTGGCTATTCTATTCACATCCCATTTACAGACAAATTATGAAGGGCTTGAATGGCAGGCCAGAAATACATGGAATATTGAAAAGGTCAATATGATTTAGCCCATAACCATATTATTGAAAATATATGACACTTCATTATCACACTTAATTCTGACAACAAGAACTGTGGTAAAGATGGGGAATTGTTCCAATTAAAATATTCTTGTTTCATACCGGAGGCTAGGATGGCAAAGCTCAAATGCCCTCTTGGCCCTTTTTTTGTGATAACTTAATAAGTTAGAAAGAAACTGTAATTGAATTAAACAAGGCAAAGAAAGAGGTAACTAGCTCATTTGATTTGAGGATCCATTGTAAAGGGAAGAACATGATTTTTCTAAAAACTCTAATTATACATGAGTAAGACAGATACGGCTACAAAACCAATTCAATAGTCACCCCCTTGCTCTCTTTTTATCTACAGCATAGCTGTCAGTCAGATGGGAACTCCATTTATTTCCATGGAAATGAAGGCAGTGAGTTCAATTTTGCCACCACCCGGGATGTAGATCTTTCTACTGAGGATATTCAAGAGCAGTGGTCAGAAGAATTTGAGAGCCAGCCTACAGGGTAAGTAATTGTTATCTCTCATGCTGTGTACAGCACTTACATTTATCCCTTTAAATGCAAGTTGCTAAATAGCAAAAGCATACTTAAATCGATCTTGTTGATGTTCACCATGAACAAGTAAAAGGGGTACACTTATCTTTAACATTTTTTATTAAGAAATCAACTGTTTTTATGCATGTTAAAAATTTGTGATTACATGTGCAAATGTATGCTCAGTTGTGTGTATACACGCACAGGACCTAGAAGGACATATCAGTCTGTATACTGCTTGAGATTCTAGATGGCTTTTGTGTACTTTGCTTCTTGTGTTTTTCAGTCTTTTTTATTGCTCAATTAACTTAAAAGTTTGAAAAAAGATGTTATTTTAAAAACCTTAAAAAATTTGTGATTACAAATATCTTTAAGCTTCAGTTGAATCACATATATCTCATCTTAGTTTATTTACTTTTGGTTGGGAAAAAGTTTTTGTTTTCAGTGTTTATAGATTCAAAAATCTTTCCACTAATATTATGTTGAGGTTTTCATTTGCTTTCCTGGTGTCTGAGATTTATAGATGTTGCTGCGTGATTTTCACTGGAATGTGTTTTTTCTCTTTTATTACAAAAGTTGTGGGTTTACAGAACAATCATGCATAAAATACAGAATTCCTATAGAACACCCTATTAATAGCACCTTGTATTTTTGTGGTATATTTGTTACAATTGATGCAAGCACATTTCTATAATTGTGCAATTAACTGTAGTCCATGGTTTAACTTAGGGTTTACTGTTTATGTAGTATATTTCCAAGGATTGTAAAAAAATTTATTCTGTTACCATATATACAACTTAGCATTTCCCCTTTAACCACATTCAATTATATTTTTCAGTGCTGTTAATTATATTCACAGTGTTGTGCTACCATCACCACCATCCATGACCAAAACGTTTCCATTGATCTAAATAGGAACCCTGTACATTTTAAACCTTACCTTCCCATTCCCTGTCTCTACCCCATCCCCTAGTAAACTATATTCTAGATTCTGACTCTATGAGTTTGCTTATTCTAATTGTTTCCAAACAGTAAGCACATACAATATTTGTCCTTCTGTGTCTGGCTTATTTCACTCAACACAGTGTCTTCAAGAACCATCCATATTGTCACATGTATCAGGACTTCATTCCTTTTACATGAATGGAATGTGGTTTTGAGCTATAAAAATTGTTTAGGAGTAAAATTTATCTTTGAGAGATTTATAAAGGAAGTATTTGGGGCTGAGGTTGAAGTGGAAGAGACCAGAGCAGTGACGATGGTTTGGTGGTAGGGTTTCCTGGCTGCTTTCGTCTGTATTCCTTCTTCTGGATCCTATGTCCCAAAGATATCAGCTACTAACTAAGCAGTACTTAAAGAAGTTCATGTTGAAAATAATTAATTGGTTCAGAGAATAAAATGTATAAGGTAATATGAATTGGAAAGAAATTCTAGAAATTTCCTCATTCTCACTTGGCTTTGTGTGTGTGTGTGTGTATTTCTGTGCAATAAACACGGGTAATAGGAGCACCTTGTCCTTATTATTTACTTCATATTTTCTAATACTCTGATGAGGATGAATTAAATTAACATAAAATATCGTTTCATAATGAATATGAAATAACAACAATTTAACTCTGAGTAACTGTTCTAGAACACAACATTTGAGATATAAGCAGTCATGTCTGTCTGATCTCAACAAATTATGTGAAATCTGGATTGAACTTCTACATGCCTCAGTAGCAGGAAGGTTCAATATTCCTCTCTTGGGCTCTCCTTTCCCCTACATTGCCCAAGAACTTCATTTGGACCCAACAAGAGGAACATCTGATCATTGGTCCAAGCTGCCACTGCTGCTGTGAACCTTTGCTGCCACCTTAGGGTCTGTCACTGTTGCGTTCTGGATTTCTACTGCGGCAGACCCAGCCCTGCTCCTCCCTGTCTTGAAAGTCTCTCCAGGATGAGCCTCTGAGACAGATTGACACTCTGAGCAACACCTCCCAGGGCCCTCCAGTTGCCACCCTGAGCCCAGCTCTGAGCCCTCAGGCCCTTCAGTCCACAAAGCCCTTCTCTTCTGATGTTGGTGTCGCCATTGAGGCTCCATTGCCAGTGTGACTGTGATGTCTCCTTGAGGGACTTGAGGAGCTTGAGGGTCCAGCAACCACTACTCTTCTTTTTAATCCCATGGTCTCCCCAGAAATCAGGCTGCTTTCCTTTGTAACCCTTAGCATATGTAACGGCTTATTCCACTCTCCTTACCAACCAATAGCTTTGACAGAGTCCAGAACTTTGATCATGCATAGGAGGCTTGTTTATTTATCTTCTGCAGATCGAGAACCCATGTCCCGCATATCAGTGCTTTCTTTCTGTCCGCTGATACAGAAGATCAGTTCAACTCCCCTTCCTGGTAACGGAGCTTGACTACCTGTTAGGGAACCCAAATTTTGAAGCACAAGAGCTTGTTTAGCCCCACTCCTCGATGTCTCCAAGATAATACCATCCATGCCTCAGGGATGACTCATCCTCTTCACTGAAACCCACATCCTTTGGACTTATACCTCCCCAGTGATACCCAGCCTCCATCCCACTAACGCAGAGATAGAAAGCACAAGTTTAATCTCCAGTAATACATTCTGATACACACATAAATCCTGATCTCTCTCTCTCTTCCCAGTAAAACTCAAAGTCTTTAATATTACTTACTCTTATTCTTTTGTGGAGAGAGAAAATTGATTTTTAGCTATAGCCTTCATACCCAGCTGTTCCCTCTCACAGAATGCCCTGTTTTTAGCTTTTTGTAGCATCAAAACTTGTCAGTAAAATAACAAAAGAAATGCTTCACTGGAAGTACTAATGATCCATCCAGTTCCCTGTTAGCAATACTGATTGAGATTTGGTGCAAAATGTGGAAAACCCCTTTATGTATTAAGCTTATAAAAGAATTGATTTTTTATTAGAAGCAACTATACATCTTTTAGGAAATTAATGTAGAAGTCAGAGACATAACTTGCAAAAAATAAATTCCAATAAAAAGATCATTCAGTTTTTACAGAGCACTAGTGATGCAAGAGAATTTGTGCCCCCAGCTGAATCAAATACCCACCCCCAAATAAAAATGATTTTAAAATATTTATGCCTGAAAGAGGAGCTAAAGTCAATATGGACTCAGAAGAACATCAGAGTAAATTCCAGTCACTAAATAACTCAGGTGGTTTCAATTATGCTCCTTGGCCATTTTTCAGAATGGGGTATTTATCGGGATTTTGGTCACAGTTAAGAAGCTGGTGCTTCCAGACCATGGCATTGTCATCCGGTTCCTGTTCCAATAATGTATAATAATGTGCTTGATAAAAGCACACCTGTGCCACTCTAATTACTTTCCAATTAATTCATCTAAGTTCCTAAAGCCATTTAATTATTGTAACAACCACACCTTAGGTGTATTTGCCACATTTGCCCCTAGAATCCTAGGCCATTTCCCCCAGAATTCCCTCACTCTTTCTCTCACCTGGTGAGCCGGCTAAGTTGGCATCATGTTAAAAAGTTATGAGAGGATAAAAAGAGGACCTAGTATTTTCTGTGCTTCTGGTGATGGAAACAGTGGTTTAGTACATAATATTTGGGGAGGGGGGAGGCGTGTGTCCTCCCCATACCCACCCAGCCCTAAATGTTGCTTTACTGGTCTAGGAAAGAGTGCTGATAGAATAATTTTTAATCATGGGTTCAGAAAAAATTCCCTCACATAATCAAATTAATATGAAGCGTTTTTAACCTAGGGTAAGAACAGACCAAGAAAAACAGATTAGGAATTCTGGTAGTGAAATTCTTGGTGTGTTGTTTTCACAGCCAACTTTACTGAATATTTATCTCATTCTCCTCAGCCATCACCACCCACACAGACAATTTATCATTTTAAACTCACCTGCTAAACTACAGAGAATACAAACATAGTAAATCCCCACTCTATTCAAGAGTGAGCAATTGAATTGAATTCTGCAGTTTGTGGTCACTTTTTAAAAAGTAAATAAAAATGAATTATTAATAAAGATATAATATTTTATCTTTTAACTATGTTTTCCTCCCGTAAAAGAATTATGGGAGAAAATATAATATGCAGTTCTCTCTAATAATGTTTTCAAAACACTTAATATTGAATAGTCATTTGCAAAATAATTTTAAAAAGGAAAGTAAAGAATACCACCAGGTTATTATGACTTTTTGTGGAAACTACTGTAGTAGTTTGGTATTATTTATGAATTCCAAAAACAGATATTGGATTATGTTAGTAAACTGGCCTGTTTGCACATTAGATTGTATTGGATTCAGAGTTTTTACTTTTACTTGATTAAATAATGATGAAAGCTTTGATTGGGCCACGTAAGTAGGAAGTTGAGTCCCCACCCCCTTGATGAGCAGGGTCTCACAGAGAAACCACGCTGCAGAGAAGGGAGGTTGAAGTTTTGAGATGGAGACAGGAAAGTAAGCACACAGAGGAGCAGGACAGCTGAGCCTGGAGAGACTTGAGCCAGTTACCTGATAGTCTAGAGCTGGCCTTGTGGCTAGAGAAGGTAAGCTGAACCCAGAAAGAAACAAGCCCTGGGAAGAGAGGAACCCAGGAAGCCTGAACTCTTGGCAGATGTCAGCAGCCATCTTGCTCCAATGTGTGGCAACAGACTTTGGTGAGGGAAGTAACTTATGCTTTATGGCCTGGTAACTGTAAGCTTCTACCCCAAATAAATACCCTTTATAAAAGCTAACAGATTTCTGGTATTTTGCATCAGCACCCCTTTGGCTGACTAATACAACTACTTTCCCAAATATCCTTTTTTCCTACCATATTTCAACCAAGTATTTGGTCCTAGATCACAAATATGCAAGAGCTGTTTGCCTTTCACATCACTAAATTGTCCCAAATCCAGCATTGATAGGTTTATTATTTAAAGTGGGATTTTAAAGTGTTTTTTTTTTTTTCGTTTTTCCTAAAGAGGACACATCTGTTACTTCAGCGAAAGAGAAACTTTAATAGACACACTGATAATTTATGTGAGTCTTTTTGAACTTTGGCTTAACCTTACCAACACATCATTTAATTAGCAACTACCATATCTCACCTAGTTGAGGCTGTCTTTAGGTGGGAGTGTGCTTTGTAGAAAAACATGTTGCTATAATACAGAATTTCTGTACTTGTCTTTCATCCCAAATGCAAACATTGTATTCTTTAATATTCAAATACTGTTTCAAAAATCTGTCTCATTGCTGTCACCAGAATATTCATGATAATGAGAATCACAAATGTAATGAATGTTAGAAAGTTGAATCAAGGCAGCATGCTCCAGTCTCCTCCGCCTGCCCAAATACTTAGGAATTACAGTAAATGAGCAAAGGAATCTACAATAGCACTATAAAACAAGAAAGTGTACCCTGTCTTCATGGGCCTGGAATTATGAAGGACTGCAAAAAAGAAAAAGACAGGAACATGGGATCTGATGGAAGGAAGAAACTATAGCCCAAAACGTTTGTCGAAGAAGACATTACAAAAGGTGGTTCAGCGCTGCTCCAAGTCATCGATCTGGACACAGGATAAGGATGGGGCTCTGGGGCCCCACTGCAGGGACTGCTCAGTGGGCAATCCCCTTGTTCCACTCTCCTCCAAGCAGGGGCTTCTTCCCCCAGTTGAAAGGCATGGGTATGGATACTCAGCATGGAAAGCAGGGCAATGCACCAGGTGACCGGAGACAAGGGGAGTGAAGAGCCCCATTCTAGGCCCCCCACAGTGGACACTTTTACAGACTAAGAATAGTGAGTACACATTTAAGCAAATAACCTACAGTTACAAAATCTGAGGAAAGTCAAGTCCATTAAAAAGAAATATCAAACTAAAAACCAAAGAGCTGAAAAATGGAAAAAGAACAATGGAGATTTTATTTTTCAAATGTGATTAGTATCAAAGGGATAGAAAAGCATATATTGCATTTGTGAAACAAAAAAACAACAACAGGTTTTTATGGGGGAAAAATAACCAATTAGAGATGTGGGGAATGAAAAAAATAAGATTTTGAAGCAAATGTAAAGGATTCCCCCCGCCTGAATACCAGTATAAGCATAGCTAAAGAACAAATTAGTGAGCTTCTCCAAACATAGGGTCATTGGATATAAGAAAAAGGAGATGAAGAAAAAACGTTGGCACACAGTGGATATAGATCCAGCACTTCTAATCCTAGAAATAATAGGAATTCCAGAAGGAGAATTCACAAGGAATACGAGGAATGAAATATTCAAAGAAATAATTGAAAGAAGTTCCCAAGATTAAAAAAAGAAGAAGAAGAAAACAAAACAAAACATAATACCTATGTGTGGAAGTGTTGAGCAAGATAAATGGAAAAATAGCAAGCCTTAGATCATCAGGGAGAAACTCAGAACACTGATAAAAGAGGAAATACTAAAAACTTCTAGATGAGACTTGCTGTACTTTCCTTGGTAGCACTAGATATAAATTTTTTAATGAAGCAGTTATCTCAAAGTTTTAAGAAAAAATTAGTTGCATTATAAAACTCTTTCTCCCGCCAAATAGCATTCAAGTGTTAGAAACACAAGAATTTAGAAAGTGTACCTCTCATGAACCCCCTCTGAAATAATTACTGGAAGACATGCTCCTAGAAATTAATCCAAGAAGAGGTGAGAGTCAAGAAAAAGCAGTGACTAAGCAGAAAAGTAAAAATATGTAATATGGTTTTAGTAAGTGGTGATTATTTAAAATTATAATCAAACCATGGACATAAAACCCAGACGACTTCAACATGGGAGAGACAGAGGGCAGTTAGCAAGAAGAGAAACAGAATAAGGAAGTAAGATGCTGCCAAAGTTCTTTACTTACTTAGGGCAAGAATATAGGGCATAATTAACTCTTAAACAAAACCTTAAGTTTAACTAAGTGTGCTGAAAATTTTAGGGCAAATATAGGATATATACCCTCTAAAGCATTATGGGCAACATAGAACAAAGAAAACAATCAGTTGAGCAAATTTCAGGAAAGTGAAAAGAATAAATAAGAAACAAGGTAAATAGAAAACAGAAAATAATAATATGGCAGGTACCAACCTAAACACATCAGTAATACAATAAATTTGAGTGGGTTGTGTTCATGCACCTTACTAAATGAGATTCTCACAGCAAGTTTTTAAAAATGAGCTATATAGCTGCTATTTATAAAAGAAAGCCAAACTAAAATAACACAAAAAGTTAAAAGTCAAAGAAGTGAAACGAATATATTGGGCAAATGCAACAACAACAAAAAACAAACAAGGAGACATATTAAAGTCAGTTAAAATAGAATTCAGATTTAAGCATTAGAAGGGACAAATATTGCATATTTTATGCCATAGCATATTGTATTAGTCAGGGTTCTCTCGGGAAACAGAATCAACAGGAGATATCCGTCAATGATATGAGATTTTAAAAGAGTCTCTCACGCAACCGTGGGGATGCACAAGTCCAGGCTCCACAGGCAGGCTGCAAACCAGTGGCTCCGATGAAAGTCCAACGAAGGGTCGTTGATGAGTTTCTGGGAGAAGTTGCCTGTCCA
>JAQZBX010017390.1:0-35613 GCA_029593785.1 Cabassous unicinctus | reverse complement strand
GTGGACTGGAGAGTGTGTTTTTACTGAAGTGTAACATACATACAGTAAACAGCACAAATCTTAAAACAGCTTGATTGCTGTTTACAAAATGAATACACCCATGTAACCATCACCCAGGAAAAATATAGAATATTAGAGGCACCCCCAGAAGCCTCCCTTGTGCCCCCTCCTTGTCATTACCAGCACCACCAGTATTTCCTGATTTTGTTATATTTTTCTGATTTTGTTTCCCTGTACATCCACACACAGAATGTGGTCACCCAAGCCTCACTGCCTTTTTCTGATTTGAATAGCCCTTTCCCCAGCACCCCAGGCCTATTATCTGCATTCATTAATGTTGGTTCCCATGGGAAATAAAGCACTGAGCCCCTCACAGCCTACCCTGTGTCGTGGCCACATACCCACGTCTTTTGTGTTTCCTCCTTTCTTTTGTCCCCGGCTTACCCTCCAAACAGCAGCGCCCTCTCAGCACAGGTTATTACCAGGGGAGGGGAAAAAAAAAATCAACCTCTCTTGGGTACAATTCGTGGCAAATGTTGATCTTCAAAGAAAATTCTATTGAGGGGCAACCCGCGTTTGGGACTGAGGGGCACCCCTGCTCACTCAGGGTGGGCTAGTCTCTGCCACTGACTCGCTGCCATTAGCCCAGCTCATTTCCTCCCTGATCAACATGGTATTCCTCTTATGAAATTCCCCGTATTAGCTTACTCTTCAGGGGTAAAAAATACATATTTTCTTAAAGTAACTAGGGTTCATTTTAGATTCCCTTTATGCTCTTTGAAAAACTTTAGATTCCGTGTGGTCCAGAGCTGTAAGTAAGTGAGCATTAGCATTTATAGAGAAGCTTGCACAGAGACCTCCCTCTCATAATGTAGCCCTTCCTGAGAGTTGTTTTCAAAGCAGATACTTTGCTTTTTAAATTTTTTTTTAGAAAACCAACATCACTGAATTGCATACCTGAAAGTTGCCAAAACCATACTAATGCAAAATGTTAATAAATGGGAAAACTGTGTGTGTGAGGAAGGAGTATATGGGAACTCTGTACTTTCTGCATGATTTTTCTGTAAACCTGCAACTGCTCTTTTTAAAAAAAAGTTTTTAAAGCTACCTATGTATCTAGGTCAGATTCATTACATGCCTTGCATGGTATAACTGCTTTTTGGGGAAACTTAATACTATATGTCACTACTCATTGTAGAGTACTGTATTTTAAACTATGACAATCTTTTAAAAATATTAAAATATGTTCCTAAACTTTTATAGTTAGTAAGTTGTATCTGAAAGTTTATATTACTATGATTAGGAAACTTTGAGCATCATCAGCTCTTTTTGGTTTTGGGTAGAGCTACAGTATCAAATGAGGCTGTATGCAGAAATACTTGAAAAAATACAAAGCACTAGTGTAGCTATTTGGGGTACATTTTAAGATAACTATGTCCACAAGGCCAAACCCCTTTGAGAAGAGCCTACCTTAGACTTGTAGGGAGCTGCTTGTTGTCCTTGCAGGCCAAGCCCACGTCTACTTTGACGATTTTGGAATCACTTCTCAAATCAGAAAGGGTCTAGTTCATGCTCCCAGTGTAAATCAGAATCTTTTTCTTCAAAAAAAAAAACACAAATGCTATGTGTATTTTTCCCATCCAAGGCCCTTTTCTGTATGTACAGACTTAAGAGCATGGCGTTATAAAGCTTTCTGATATACTGTCTTTTTACATGAAAAGAAACATTTTTTTATTGCTATTCTCTTCCTTCAGTGCCTGATTTTCTCTACTGACTCTCAGAATGTGTTTTCCTATGGTTCACTTTATCCTATTATATCTCCTATCCCTCCAGACACCTTCCCCCACCTAAATCCCGATTCTCAACTAGGGATCTCATGCAACTTCTTGCTATGTAATAGTGTCTCCATAAACTCCCCATAACCATAGTAGAGTGCGAGCTTGAGTTCTTGAGTCAGATGGACCAGGATTTGAATCCTTCAGACATTTGAAGGCTTTGAGACCTTCTTCTCTGACTCCATTTATCTGCCAAATCAAGGCTAAGAAGTGTATTGTACATGGTTGCCAGGAGAGTAAACAAGATAGTGACTGTACTACTAATTTATATTCAGTGCCTCTTAGGTCCTCCCTCCATGTCACTTCTACCAGACCAGTTGAGGAGAAGGGGTGGGAGGTACCGCTCTTGCTTTCTTATGTTCTTAGTCCAGCCTTCTATTTCCTCTTTGCCCACTGCCTCATCTCAGTCCAGGTGTATGTCTCGTAACAGTTTTGTGCCAGTATTGCTCTGAATGAAAGATTAGAGATGAGAGTGTGTATGTGTTATTCTCTACTGAGTAGTGAGGAAGTCTTTTAGAAGATTGATTCACCCTGACAGAAGAGAAGTTAAAGAAGCCAGAGAAAAAGCTGGTAGTTGAACAGTCTGAACACGCTCCTGTCCATAGGTCTGTCCTTTGTTCTCCAGCTAGACAGGCTCTTCTAAAACACAGTTGTTATCATGTCTTAACTTTCTAAAGTCCCTCCCCATCAGATTCCTTCCCATCACTGCAGCATTGGTTCCCAAATGTCAGGGTATAAACTGAAGTTGGACTCTCTTCTGGTCCATAGGAAAATTAGAACACTAATGACAATGTAGTAAGTTTTTCATAAAATAAGACATTTATTTCTTTGTTCTATTATTTCTTTTCTATTGGAGGTTTTAAAATATCTCTTTTATTAAATCTTGGTAATGATAGATGGTAGTTGTTTTGTTTTAACATCCTCTTGGCAAAATAAAAAATTAACAACTCTAAGTCAATCTCACCCCCAACTCCCAACCACCCATCCATGAAAGCATGACAAACCAGGTCTGGCCCCAGCTTACCTTGCTAACCTCTTTTGCCTCCCTACCCTCCACACTCACACACACCTTGCTTTCCAGGAAGGAATAAGCCACCTGTAGTTCCCCCAAAATATCATATTCTTCTTACTTTCCCACCCAGTTCACACATTCCATTCTCTTTGCATGTGAAATACTTTGTTTCACCAAAGAGTCTGAAGTCTGGGTGAAGATAATAAATATAGATTATGGCACATCCGTACAATTGAATACTCCACAGCCATTAAGAAGAATGAGGGGAAGTGGATGTGGCTCAAGTAGTTGGGCTCCTGTTTACCATATGGGAGGCCCTGGCCCGGGGCCTCCTGGTGAAGGCAAGTCGGCCTGCGTGGCACGGTGAGCTGGCACAGAAAGATGACGCAACAAAGGGAGACAAGCAGACACAGAAAAACGTACAGCAAATGCACACAGAGAGCAGACAGCGAGCACAAGTAGCAAGGGGGGCATAAATAAATAAAAATAAATCTTAGAAAAAAAAAAACAATGGTTTAAAAAAAAAAAATGAGGCGGGTCAAGGTATACCGTAATGGAACTATCTCCAAGATACATTGCTAAATGGAAAAGCAAGGTGCAGAACAGCGTGTGAACTATCATATCTCTCTAAGTATGTATATGGATACACACACATATACACGCACATACAAGTATGCTTGTATGTCTGTAAAATACATCTGGAAGGATACCCTGGAAACTAGTACCAGTGATTTTCACCAGGAAAGGAACCAGGGAGACAGGTATGAGATAAAGACTTTGTTCTATATACTTTTTTGTACCATTTATTTTACTTATTTAATAAACACATATAACATTATTATGTGCTAGGTACTAGTCAAAGCACTTTACAGATATTAGCTTATTTAATCCTGCTAACAATCCTAAGAGGTAGGTACAATCAATATTCCTATTTTACAGATCAGAAAACTGAGTTCACACAGATAGTAAAAAAGCACCCAAGTAACCTCTTTTTCTTATCACCAGTTCAAAAAGAATATAAATAATTTTAAAAATAGATTTTACTCTGAATGATACACGTTAAATGGGCAACTCATGTAGTAAATTATCAGAGTAGGAAGAAATTGCTCAGGAGAGCTTCTTAGAGGGAATTTAGCAGAGTCTTTGAAGGGTGGGTAGGCTTTGGATACACAAACCCAGAGCGAAAAAATATGAAATTATGTTCAAGTGGTGATAAGTAGCGCAGCTTGGCTGGAATGGAAAATTCATGCAAGAGGGAAGTAATGGGAAAGGCTGAATAGGGGCCACATCTTTTAAAAAGCTTTGGAGGTCAGTATTTGTCCATATTAGAAGTTTAGACTTGATCCTATTAGCACTCGTGGACAAGCAGAGTGTTACACAGAGTAGTGATATGGTCCATTTAGAAGTGAAGATTAGTCTTGTGGAAGTGTTTGTGAGAGGGGCCAGTTAGGAGGCAAATGTAATAATCCAATGAAAAATGACAAGGATCTGTGATAATGAGATTGGAAAGGAAAAACTGAAGATAAATGCATATAAAAGCTGTTACATTGATAGACCTGTGCATGATTGGGCAAAATGAATGAAGGAGAGTGAAGAGTCAAAGGTGGTACTGAGGTTTTGAAGTGTGGCAAACTGTCGTTCTGTTAAGCAAAATTTGGAAGTTAGGGAGGCCAGCTGATAGAAGGGAAAGCCTCTATCAACTGCTAGAATATCTGGAGACCAGTGAAAATGATGCTTTGATCTATTGCGACCACCTCTTGAGAGAGAGACAGCTGAGCATCACATGCAGATAGAAAAGACTTTTGGAAGCAGAGAGAGAGAGAACAGAGGGCCAAAGCCTGACCGGGAGGAATGTTTGCAGCAGACAGATAGAAGAGAAGCCAATTACAGGAATCAGACAAGGAGCTGAGAGGGAGCTGGGAGAAGAACCTAATAATATGGCTCAGAGAGTTGAATTTAGAATGGAAAATTGTCGAAAGGAAAGAGGGCTGAGCAAAGGCCATTGTGTTTGTCTACTAAAATGTCATTAGTGACCTCTGGAATAGAGTTTCATAGATAAAATGGAAGCTTTGGAAGAACAGACAGTGAATACAAATCATATGTTCAAGAAATTTAACAACGAAAGGGAGAGGAGAATCAAGATGATAGCTGGAGTGGACACAGGATCACCTGAAGGATTTAAAATTTGTTCTTTTGTTGTGTTTTGTTTATCCAAAATATGAGAACCTTAAGGATGTTTGAAGGAGATGTGAAAGAACCAATGAAAAGGGAAGTTACAAGAGATTTTTTTTTTTTTAATTCGGTAGGGTTCTGAAGGAGGTGGAAGGGGTTGGGACAAAGAGCATAGGGTTAATCTTAGAAAAAGAAAATGAAAGAAAAGGAAATAAACCTCTCTTCCTCTGAGTGAGAAAGGAAGGCCTAATGAAGAAACATTTCACCTGGAGGATATGATACCTCATAGAGTTGTGGTTTAGATACAATGAGATAATTTAAACGTGAGAGAGAATAGTGACTGGTACAGAGCAGATCGTAAATATTCAGTATGTTAGCTATCATTTTTACCATTTTTAAATAGCATGTGCTCTACAGTATCATTTGATTTAATCCTCACATGTAACCTGTGATATAGTATTATTAATCTCATTGTGTAAACGAAGAAACTGAGTATCAGAGAGGCTAAGAAACTTCCAAGCTCATACACATTAGGTAAAGATTATGAGATTCATGTTTAATTCTACCAAAGAATGAGAGAAAAGTTAAAGATGATGGCAGATCATTAGCCCAAAATGGATCTTTCCTCTCTGAGTCCTCCCCTTTTCCATCTGTAACCACACACAGTGGCCCCGTAGAGGTGCTCCACATCTCTGTGTCAGAGTTACACTAGAATAATCCTTTACGTTTTACAGAGATTCTATTCATACTTCCCCCCCTTTCAGTGTAAGAGAATCACAGACTGCTTTTTACATTGTGCTCTAATCATCATTTAATGAAATTTACAGATTGTTGGCTCTCTCATTCATTGAACCCTCACTGGGTGCCATGTTCTCAGTCCGGGAGTAACGGCAAGCAATGGCACAGAACACGACACTGCTCTCGTAGAGCCTATATTCTGAGAAAGGGAGGCAGACATTTATTTAAGTAAATAAACACTTTAACAACACTTGCTCTGTTCCTACTCCTGTTATTAATCATTTAATCCTTATAACAAGCCCATATTACTATTTCCTTCTTTTAGATGAAGAAAGTAAGGCACGGAGAGACTAATAAATTGTCTAAGATGATACAGAAAGTAAGAGGCAGAACTGGGATTCAAACCCAGTCCATGATCTTAACCACTCTACTATGCTGTATTTCTATATAACATTTATAAATAATATAATATATAAATACAATATGTAAAAATAAATAATATAGATTAGATGGGGGTGAAGCTAGAAAGAAAACTAAAGCTCAGTAAGAGGATGGAAGCTTGATGAGGCTGGGGCAGGCATTATTTTAGATAAGGTGGTCAGTGAAAGTTAATCACTGGTAAGCTGACATTTGAGCAAAAATTGGAGTGCATCTCTTTTAATCTTCTATTCTCTGATCCTCTGTCCCTTTAATCCCATTTGATGTTCTTTTCTGATTTTCTTTCAATGGGCTTATGGAATAAAGCAACACAAAACTATGAATTACAACAAAGACAGGGATTATTATCACCTTTTCCACAGGAGGTAAGAAAAGCCTCTGGTCCCATGGCCCTTACCCCCAGCACCCCTCCTATCAATTTCACCAGTGCTGCTCTACAGCTTCTCCCACAACTGAATAGATGAGGTTGGAATTTTTTCCAGATAAATTCACTTGCATCTCCCCAAGAGAAATCTCATTTCGTTATTTGCTGCCCATATTTCTAAAGTCTCTGGAGTCCTTTACACTATTTTTTTCTTTGTTGCTGTTCACAGCCCTTCCCCCATGTAGTAACATTTGCCCTTTTCATCACTCTTTGTCCTTCCTTCACATTAATTAAGGTATTAAGTGAGCTCAGTTATAAAGCCAGTGTCCCCAGCATTCACTAGAGGCTTTCACTGCTGAATTTGTCGATTTGCCTTTATCACTATCCTTTGTTTGTTTTTCAGCCTGTGTCCTATCAGGGGTAGCCATTCAGAATAAATTCATTTTGCTAGTTATATTTTTTTAGAGGTACTGTATCAAATGGTTCACTGACATCCAAATATATATCAACCACAGTCGTCCTTTCATCCACCAAATTCGCATTGATATCCAAAGCTATCCATCACATTTATCAGAGTATTTGGGTCTTTAATTAAACCCTGCTGGATATTGTACATATTTTCATTAACTCCTTCCTAGTTAGTCTATTATTTTTCTAATTGACAGCATTCTGAATCACATGTCCTTGACTCTCAGGGTGGCCCATTCTGTAGCTTTGGTTCATTTATGTTTCTCTCTTTAGCAAATAACCTAAGAGTTTAAAAACACCCTGGAGTGTTTGCCATCAGGACCTACTGATTTGCATAGGTCACACTTTTCAAATAATCCCGATTTTTCTGTTTCCTCTATCACAACCATTTTCCTTTCTGGCCCTTCAGTCCTAAAAGATATTGTCCTTTGTCTCAGCAAAGTAGAGAAATCCCTTAACAATTTTGAGAAATGTGTCGAGGGCACCAACTAGCACCAAAATGTTGGAAGTCAAGGTTTGAGTGACTTCACAACTTATGCATCTTAAGACCCTTGGCAGTGATAATGGGTTGCCTTAAACTATCCATTTACCCCACTTTGTCCCTGTTTGAACACATTTGTGAGGGAGCTGGCTAGGCACAGAATCAATGGCCAAAGAAGAGTTCTTCTCTTTGCAAAATTAACTGGCACCTACAGGAATCAATCCATTACTTTGGTCTCACTGGCATAATGCTCTAATAAGCATGTTTTCCTATCACAGCCATGCAGTCCATGCCTATCCCACTGACCTTTCTCTCTAAATGCTGGTAGAGAAGGATCCCTATATTATACATACAGAAACCCAAAGCCCATTACTCCTTCACTTCTCTATCCCCTCACTAACCCTAATAGACACCTGGGGCAGAATTCTTGGTTCCTGTCCCTCGTGTAGGGCCTTCTAACTCTTCTCCTTTCTCATGTACTGAGAAAGAGAGCAGATGGGCAGCAGGCAGACTGGCAAACCCAAAATTTGTTTTACTTTAAATTAAAACATTTTAGTAGGTGGATGTGGCTCAAGTAATTCGGCTCCCATGTACCATATAGGAGCGGGGGTGGGGGTGGGGGATAAATAAATCTTAAAAATATATATATATATATTTTAAAAAAAAAAATTAAATCATTTCCCAGTGCCTTGGACACCTTTGATTTGGGTCTGGATTGGATCAAAAAAAATTTTTTAAATAAAAGAAGCTTCTTGAAGATAAACACTATAGTTTTCAATGTTATATTAACATTTAATATATTATTGGAGCTTCCTAAACATTAGTAATAATTTTAGGTTTTCCTTTGAAGAAATCCTTTGCATTATTTATTGAAAAGTTAGCATTTCCATTTCATTACTTAAAACCAAAAAAGCCATAGGGCCTCTGAATTGTTTTTATTCAGCCTAACCCAACAATTATTACCCAGATTGCCAATCTGGTAAATATAGGTAATATACATTATAAGGCTCTTATGCCATTTGCTAAATAATATGTCACTTTGAGACCACCAAAGGGCATAATACTTTGTCCTTTAATAGATAAATTATTTTTTAATTGAAAAGGCTCCCTAAAGTGATAGTGGGTAAATTATTTTTAAAAATTGAAAATACTTTCTAAAGTGATATTCAGCACAGCATAGCTCTCCTTAACCTGGATTCACCTTTTGATAATCAAAAGACCATTTACAGGAATATGAGACAAACTCAATTATGAAAGTAAAATGAAGGACCTAAATAAAAAATCACAGAACAAGAGCGTAATTCTATTCACTCTTTCATATTTCATTATTTGATAACATCAGAAGATGAATCCATCAGAATTGCTTTGGCAAGTGCAAACAGAAATGTGCCTGATCAATATTTATTAAAACCTTCAAAATGGGAGGAGTTGAGCAGACTTCTTAATGGCCTGAATAATTATTCATACAAATAGGGTTTGACCAAAGGCAGTGCCAGGTCAAAGAGACACAGTTTTAATTGTACTGAATTTAAAATGCAGATCTTTCTCTATCCTGTTGTAGAAAACTTAATTTAAAAAATTATCTGATGCACCAGAGTGACATATGAATCCTTAAATTGTTGTGGAAGAATATTCAACCGTAGATATTTAGAATGTGTTCCAAAGGTGGGAAGCAAAGTTGCTAGCTAAGGGAATGAAAAGAAATTTGCTTCCCATTTCAATGACTGTAACTGAGCTTAGAAGAGTATCACATTTCAAAAATGATGGGTATGTCTTGGAGGAATTCTTTTGTTTTGAGTGGTTATATTTTCTGAAGAGAAACAAAGAAAGCCTCTGGCTCCTGCCATCAAAAATACCAGGATATGTTCCTGAGAGGAGTGGACACAGCAGACCTGAACTTTTAAAGTCTCCCCCAGAGAGACAACCTCCAATACTGCTGAAACATGGTGGTTATCAGAACTAGGCCAAGAGGTAACTGCCATTTAAGCATAGCGCCACTGATGAAGGACCATAATGCATGTGTGTCACTTTATATAAAGAAAACGTAGGTAGATGACTGATCAAAGAAGCTCTTGCTAGCCTTAAAGCAGCAGACTACCAAGCTATTTTTAACCTCTTGAATGATTTTCTGCTGCCACCAGCTGAGGGAATACTGTATAGGCAACGTCTTTTCTAAAGACCATAGTTTACTACTCTTCTAGAATGTCCTGGACAGAACAAAACCTGCACAATCTGTTGTGAGGAGTGTTAAAAACTATCCCTATAAAATATACATAGACTTTTTCCACTAATGCTCTGAAAATTATTTGGCTTTTGTTTACCTAGATTTCTCATTCCTGACATGGAAATAACTTCAACTCATTTAAAATTTGAATTTTCAATGCGTATGTGTAATAAACTCTAAGCTCTTCAAAGAGAAAGACAAATGAGAGCAATTATATTACATTTCTAATAAACTAATTTATTCTCCTGACACACAGGATGTGGTCTGGAAACAACATCTGAGCTAAGATTTCACGTGTTAGGAGTGTTTTCAAAGCAGGTGCTTCTGCATCTTGTCTACCATTGCTTGGGAAATCAGCAGCAGCTAATTTTGATGGAAGTCCCATGGTTTTAAAGGACCAATGAGGAGATGCTGTAGGGTTTTAAAGTCCAAAAATGCTAGTGCCTAAAGAGCATGTGCTACAATCTCTTTGTTTTTCCTGTGGGGAATGGAGATCCAAGGAACTGACAGCAT
Source organism: Cabassous unicinctus (assembly GCA_029593785.1). Taxonomy (NCBI): domain Eukaryota; kingdom Metazoa; phylum Chordata; class Mammalia; order Cingulata; family Chlamyphoridae; genus Cabassous; species Cabassous unicinctus. The sequence continues at coordinate 25,368 of JAQZBX010017390.1, read as the reverse complement.
TTGTCCAGTGTCACACAGCTAGTTACAGGGGAATGAAAGGCTTAACCAGAATCTGAGTTTAGTTGCTCTCGAGTATTTACTTCTCTAAGCCTTTCTGCTATAAGCACTTCTTGATTATTTATAGGATGATTTCCTAGTCTATTCAGGTCTTTTCTTCTCTCTCTTTCCATTTCCCTGCTCATTATTATGTGTACCATTGAGCTGGCAGAGAAAATAGGAGTTGAATGTTTCACCTGACAATTTGGTGACCCATCTACCACTAGGTTTTTAGTAAAGTACTCAAAATGCTGCAAATACTGGCTAAAAAGAAAGTTATAGTCAGGTGAATTTTTCTTCCTTTCAAACTTAGACGTCAGCTCCACTGCTTAATTCTCTTGTTGGCATTAATACTGTCTCTATCTCAGGAAGGACTAGAAGACAAAGTCTTGACAATGACAGTACTTAATTATCCCTCTTCCCCAAGGAAGTAATGAATCAGAAGGGCAGTAAACTTTTGGAAAGAAAGACCACCTTGTTCATTACCAGATTGGGGGGCCAAATAGGAAAGAATAAAGAAAGGTGGCATTGTGATTCTAGCAATGGAAGAACTGTTATCACTGATGTGGAGTCAGTGGCCACTGGAGGTTCTGAGGGGAGAGAGAGGGAAAAATAGGTGTAATATGGGGGCATTTTTGGGACTTGCAAATTGTTCTGAATAACATTGCAATGACAGACACAGGCCATTATATATCTCGTCATAACTTACAAAATTGTGCAGGAGAGTGTGTAAACTACAATGTAAACTATAATCCACGCTTAGTAGCAATGCTCCAAAATGTGTTCATCAATTGTAACAAATGTACCACACTAATGAAGGATGTTGTTAATGTGGGAAAACGTTGTGAGGGGTAGGGAGTGGAGCATATGGGAATCCCCCATATTTTTTATGTAACGTTTATATAATCTAAGTATCTTTAAAAAATTTTTTAAGGTATATTATTTTTTTTAAAAAGGTGGAAAAATGAAAAAGCCAAAATCTTTCCTGTTACTCCTGAATTAAGTACTGAATTTACAATAGAGCTCTGCATTCCCACATCAAAATCAATATTATTCAAATATAAGTAAAAAGTTTTTATAAATGAATGTTGAATTGCCACAATACTGGCTTGTTCCATTACAATGGAAGGCAGAGAGTTGAGTTATTTTGTGAATTTTATATAATCCATATTTCCTAAATGATGACTGAAAATGAATTGCTTACACAAGTATCTTTTGTAATTAGTAATTGTACTTTTTACAGTTTCAAATCTGTCTGGCATTGTGTATTATGGAGGCTTTGGAGTTAGTACAGGGTGCAAAGTCTTTAGTTCTGAGACCTGAGGCAAATCACTCATACTCTCCAAAGCTCAGTTTGCTCGTCTGTAAAATGTGGATAACTGCAGTACTGATTTCAAGGGGTTGTTATAAAGGTTGAATATGTTAATGCACCTAAAAAGTTAGTCATTATTAATAGTACAATGATCAAGACAGATTCTAAAATGTGGCATAGGACATTGCTGTATATTTTTAAATGCATTCTCCATTCAAGAATTTCCACTCTGAGTACAACCAGTAAGGGAAGGCAGCTGGCCGAACTTTCTCAGGGACTTAAGACAATTGCCAGGTCAACTCCTTCTTTCTGCACCATACCCATACTTTATGGAAGGCCTGTAGGTCCAGCAATGAAAGTGGCTGTGGATTGGGAATAGCTGCTTTTAGTGGGACTTGAAATTATTTTTCAGGAACTTTCAGAGATGCAAAGGTAGAACCAAGGATGGGGGCTAGAGCTATCCTTACTTCTTGGCTTGGAAAATTTATGAAGAGTTCTTAAAGAGAAGTAAGAAAAGCACTAACACACCAAAGGAAAAAACATACAAACAATATACTTATCCATATTACATGTACACATAGAAAACTAGTACATAGCTGAAAAATGGTACAATCTCATGTAACCTAAAAGCATTTTCATACGCTGCCATACACTGTTGGTAAAAAAAACAATGCATTGATACTTTTTAGATGCTATTTGGCAACATTGCCAAGAATCCTAAAAATATACTTATCTTTGACTACTTCTGCTTTTGGAAATCTATCCTCAGAAAAGAGAGTTTTTAAGTAAGTATCTAATTGTATTTCAACCTAAATATTTAAACTATAGGAAAGGAATTGGATAGAAAAATGGGGAAAAACTTAGAAGGAAATATAACAAAATGTGATATGTCTTTGTGGTGGAATTATATGAGTAATCTTTTTTCTGCTTCATCTTCTTTATGATTCATATATTCTATAGGACACATGTATTGACTTTACAATCAGAGAAAGATCAAATAAACTTTATTTTAAAACTTTAAAAAGAAGATCTGACCAGCCTACCCAATGCCCTGCATATCCGTACTGGCATAGATGTTTTCACACAGAACCAAGAAGGAAGAAAGAGTCTCAAGGCAACACCCACTAAAATAAAGGAAAAAGGGAAAAACCCACGGGGAAGAAGAGTCTCTTGATAAAGCGAATGTGAGGGACACAAGAGAAAATAATCTGTTTGTACCAGAACAAAGTAACAAGGTTGTCGTGTTATAGACCTCCGTACAGGAGACCAGTCTGTGTGGCATCATGCCCTGATTTCTCCTTCACTGCCCCTCCTCTCCCTCTCTGCACATAACACTTTGGGAACTGCTGCCCAAAGGTGCACAGCAAAGAGTATGGGGAAGCACGGATAGGCAGACACCTCCCCACAGAATGTTTTATCGAGTGACGTGGAACCCTTTGGTCTCCAGAATAGGATTTTTAGTCCACAGCTTCTGCCTTCTAGCAATTGACTCCTGGATATGGACAATGAGGAGACTTGCTCTACAAGTCATGAGCTAGAAAATGTCTAAATTAAATGTGTGTTCAATGATCCCATCCAGGCAGCTTATAAGTAAAATACCATCTAGTGTAAAATGCAGTGCCCTGGCAGCCATGGCTGCTTTTTTGATGCTTGATAATAAAAAAACAAACCTTAGTTTTCCTGTGGCCTCAGTAAGTGTTGATACATTATTTATCCCAGTTGGATAACATGATTTTATGTCAGTGTGTCAGTATTTGTCATATCATTCTAATGTACAGTTTGGGGCATTTTTCTATTTTCTCTTTAAGGCACCCAGCAGCATGCTCTCCCCACCTCCAAGTATAACTGTTGCTATGCTAATTTTGCAGTCTTGCTACTGAGTGCCATTCTGAAAAATAAATGAGTTTCGTTCTGGCTTTAAATATTCATGTTTCTTTATAATCTAATATATCATCATGGTTATGGGGACTTTTTTTTCCCTAACTATAGAAAATACACCATCAGTTACCTGTCAAGTTTGTTTAATAACTCAGCTTTGCAATTCTGGGGCACCGTTCATCTGAGGATCTTGAGAGCTCTTTTAGTCTCTCAGTCTGCTTCAGAGTGTCATTCTTAGATTTATAAAGGTCTTCATTACACAGAGGATATTGAAACATTAAGGACTTAAGTGGCATGCTCTTTATCACTTATCACACTGGAAGATCCAGGGCCAGAAATCCAGGCATCTTTGCTTTGTTGTTTCCTCCCAGCATGAAACAACAGTTTCTGTAGAAAACCACCCAGTATCCCTGGAAACAATTCATCAGATTTTTCTAAAGAAATCCAATTTCATCTGGTCTGATGGGCTACTTCTTAAGATAAATGATGAAAATATCTGCTTCAAAATACAAAGAAACCCAATTTTTTTTTTCATTTAATCTCTGTGAAAGGCATCACCAAGCACTTATTCCTCCTGTAGCCTTCTCTGACGCTTTTAGATCCCAGGCTCTAGAAGATGGGAATGGTTCTGTAACTATTCCCATACCAAACAGACTTTGGCTCAGACTCCCAGCTGGTTCAGAATCTGTGGCCATCGGAATGTCCTGGGGATGGGGCCTCAGAAATCTGCACTTTTTATAAGCAAGCCAGGTAATTCTTAATTAGGCATGCTGAAGTTTGAGGACCACTACACTAGAAACTATGGCTGTCAAGTCCTTTCTATCTTTGAAAGAATCAACTTCCCAACTCTCACTCATTCCATTTGGTAAATCTACAGCAGGAAAAGGAATTAGCCATGCTGACAGACACACAAAAACTCTTCCTGACCAAATTCCCAATATAGCAGTGATTTATAAAATATTCTTGAAAGTATGAAGCTTCCAGAATGTATTCCTTATCCCAGGAATGTCTTAATTTTCCCATAGGATATTCTTTTTCTTTCAAGAGGTGCAGTATTTTTGTGTGAATGATCTTGATATATCTGTAAGATCCCGTCACCCCAAAGAGTTACCTTGAGCCCACTGCCTTGTTCTGTCCCTTCAATCCTGGCAAAAGTTACTCTTTCCTGTCAGGAAGAGAGCAGAATGTAAGCTGTGCTTGGGAAGGCTCTTCTAACAAGCAGCGATAGCTCAGAGCTTGTGCTGAACTTTTCCCACCTAGGTGATTCGGAGTGGCCATGCAAGTGGACTTGCTGAGGGATAGCAGAGGTATGATTTGGTCTTAAGAATGGTTAATAGTGGCTTTTTCCACTTCTGGACTCCCATCTTCATCTTCTCTCTGCACTGAAGATCCACTTGAGTGCACATTTCTGTTACTACTCTTCTCAACACCACCCAGGCCAATGGCCTTGCAGTCAGATGGTTCTCAAGTACCCGCCTTTTTGCTACAATTATAATTGATCTCCTCCTAGACATTCTACACATATCAGTCATATTAGTTTTCCAGAAGCAAAATTTTGAATAGTATCTCTGCTCTCAGCAGAACCTTAGGGATTTAGTCCAGAGACATCTTTGTTTGACTTAATTAGTCATAGCCTGATGTTCAGACTCTACCTTCTGGCTTCAACTGCCCTTTTCCATGAATCTCCTGCTATTCTCTACATTCCCCAACCTAACCAGATTGCCGTTCCCTGTCATTGCTCATGCTCTTCTCCCCATCTAGAATTTCCTTCCCAGAAGCCCTGCCTGACAAAATCTTACCCTGTATGAAGTCATCCTTAATCTCGCACCCTCCCCTCAACAGGGTATGATTTCTCCTTCCTCTGAAAGTTTATTAAATGCAGTCTTGTCTCACTCACAGCACTTGGAGCATTCTTCTCGATAGCCATGTCCATGAAGAAAGAGTATTGGACTTGGAGTCGCTTACTACCTTTGTGACATTGGGCAAATCCTCTAACTTCTCTCTGCTTCAGTTTCCTCATCTGAAAAAAAGGGAGTAATAGCTCACTGGGTAAATAATGAGGGTTAAATGACAGTGCCTGGGAATGAACTTTGTCAACAGCAACGTAGTCATTATTTCTCTGCTTGTCATTACCTTTCCTACTTGACTCAGTTATTTAAGGGCAGGGGCCTTATCTTGCTCACCATTATATACTACTATTATTACTGCTAGTCATTATTATATATCTAATAATAATAGTTAATCTGTATTATTTATATGTATTAATTAATGTAACCCTTCCAGTAACCCTAAGAGGTAGGTACTATTATTATCCCATTTTATGGAGGAGAAAACCATATATTTTACAGAGCTTCCAGTGAATGAATGAATGAATAAGTGAATGAGTCAGGGGTTGAATGAAGAAAAAACAGTTGGCAATGCCTCCCAGGTGATGATTTCTCTCCCTCCTGATTCTATACCCCTACTTCTCTATCTTTCTTGGGATGGGTTAATGCAAAATTAGGAGAAAGTCTGCAAAGAACTGAGTCCCTGAAAGATGTGAGATCCCCCTGGCTCTTCACTTAGACCTCTCATGAAGAGAGTTCCCGTGACCACCAAGAGGGCAGAGGCTGTGTCTGTCTGGTTCACCATTATATTCCCAGGGCCTTGCACAATGCCTGGTGATCAATAAATGTTTAGTGAGTAAATAAACGAATTAATTTATGAACAGCATATCATTGCCATTAACACTAACTAACCTGTTGACAATGGGGATAGTGATGGGTGTTCTGTTTGCTTTCTCAGGCAATACTATGAGATGTTATACAACACCGCAGACGAGCTCCTGAACCTGGTGGTGGACCAGGGCGTGAAGTACACGGAGCTGGAGTATATCCATGCCCTGACCTTGCTGCATCGCAGCCAGACAGGGGTCGGAGACCAGACCACCCAGAACATGAGGCTGCAGCGGCTCAAGGAGATCATCTGCGAGCAGGCTGCCATCAAGCAAGCCACCAAGGACAAGAAAATAACCACTGTTTAATCCGTGGTAGTGTGGGGCGGGAATGGTCATTTTTGTTTCCTTAATCATACTTGCTTCATTCTTTGGTATGTTATTTGGTATATTCTGAGCTGACAGTTTTCTCTATACACTCAAACTTTAGTAAAGAGAAGGGGTAAAGATTTTTTTCTCTTTAGTTTTGGCTTGTCATATCGACCCTAAAGGAAGTTTGCAGTACAGGATGTTTTGATTTAACATCTACTTTGATGCAGTCACTTCTGAAGGGATTAGGAAGGTTGTGCCCAATGGTTGGACTCTGAAAAACGAGTGAATGAATTACTAATCTGTTTTGTTTATTGCCTAACATATATAAAATTCCAATCTGCTGCCTAAGTTTTAGTCCCTTCCTTAAACCCCTTACATAAACAATAAGATTTTGACTCTCTTGACCTTGTCGGTTTACAGTCCAATGAAATAAGTGTATGTGCACTGCTTTTTGTCTCTCTTGCCAAGATTGAATAAATGGCTTCTCAGCTGCCTGTAGTTTCCAAAAAATTTCCCTCACCAAGAAAACAGGACCTCTTCAGTACGAGGAAAAAAATAAGTCCTTTTATCTCAATCCCTGGGAGGATTTTGTATGCTGTAGCCTGTATACGGCTTGTAGGTTGGTTTATTGCCTTTTCACTTTTATTTCTGCTGTATCAAAACCAAGAGCCATTAAATTAGTTTTTTTTAAAATGGAAGAAAGGTGATTCAACCCTCCGCTTGATTTTCCCCACTACTTTCCAAGGGAAAATGACTGTTAAAGAACTTGTCATCTCATTTGAAACACTCTGGTTAAATGATTCTTAGATGCTCACTCTTTCTTCCTATGAGTCTCACCTTAGGAAGTAGCCCAGGTTTGCTCAGCTGAATGTGAGGATGATGGGAGAGCCTGTGACATTTCTCTCTGTGCAGACTCCAGCTGGGACCATTTCTGAAATGCAATCCAATGGTGTTGGTGGCACTCTCCACTCTCCTGGCATGCTGTACCTCATTGCTGTCCCCAGATCTCCAAGAGCCCTGGCTGCCCAGGGCTGACTTGTCACAGAAGGCAGCAATGTGCTGACTGGGATGCTTCTTGAAAACATGTGGAAAGGAGAGCAGAAAGGACTTTAACCACATATTGTGATGCCTCACACCCTGATGGTCTGGAATCTTATGCCTCTCTGTACCACTTTAGTCTTGGTGGGAAAAAGAGAAAATTAAAATACATTTTGAGAAGCTTAAATGTTGTGTGTTGCTTTTCTTGTATTCTTTACTCTGCAAACATTTCTTGAGGACCTAATATATGTCATACGCTGCTAGGCACAGGGACAGACGCATAGACAAAGAGGACCCTTATTATCTACCTTGAAGAGAGATTATGGGAACTGGAGTCTAACCAAAATTCCAGGAGATATATACTCAGGGCCGAGTTGGAAATCAGGTCAGACAGTGGGGCAGCTGGGAGGTAATTCAGCAGGCAGCTAGATGAGGATATTCCAGGGGCTTCTGGTAGGAAGGAATATGTTATATCCTTATGACTATGGAGGCATGAGTAGGAAGAAGTTGAATCTGGATAGTAGATAACCATGGAAAAGCATACTGCCCCTAAACAACATCCTTTGAAGTAGTCTGCCAAGAGGTGGGTAGGGGAGGAGAGCGATGAAGGGAGAGTAGGACCAACCACATTTGTTTGGAAGCTCCCTCTCAGTGGCCATAGTCTCCCAACATGGCTTTTGTTACTTTTATAGCCTTCCTTTCCACTCCAGATAGAGAACCCTGGAGTGGTGACGATGGTGCCAGAAAAGCCAGTAGTGGGTTTGGGAGTGCTTAGGATAGTTTTATTGGATGTTGTGGCAGTTTGATATTATTTATGAATTCCAAAAAAAAAGATATTGATTATGTTTGTAAACTGGTCTGTTCCTCTAGGCATAATACCCTTTGATTGTATTAAATTCAAAGGTGTTATGTTTACTTGATTATGTTAAGATTAGGGCTTTGATTGGACCACATCATTAGGGCTTGCAGGGTTGAGTCCCCACCCTCTGTGTGGGCTATATAAATAGACACTCACTGGAGAACACAGAAGAAGATACACAGGAATAGAGAGACCTCCATAGACACGTCAGAGGTGAGAACTTGATCCTGGGGCCACGGAGAGAGATGAACCATTCACCTGATAGTTTGCAGCTGTAGAGACAGAGCCCTGAGCAGCTAAAAAGGCCTAGAAAGAAACAAGCCCTCTAGCCTGCAGCTGAGATAGGAAGAAGCTGGGCCCATGGAACCTTAAGAGAGAGAGGAAGGCTGAACCCTCGCAGACATCGCCTGCCATCTTGCAGACTTTGGTGAGAAAAGTAACCTTGAGTTGGACTCTTTATGGCCTTGTAACTGTAAGCTTTTACCCCAAATAAATACCCTTTATAAAAGCCAACAGGTTTCTGGTACTTTGCAACAGCACCCCTTTAGCTGACTAATACAAATGTGGAAAGGGACATGGGTTAGGATTGAGGAGAATGCCAAGAACACTGAGAACACGCAGAAAAATGGCAGAAGAGCCACTTCTGGGAGAGCATTTAAGAAAGTATAATCCCTGCTTTGCTTACAATAATGATGGGATTGAAAAATGTCAATTCTGCACAGAAAAAAAGAGAGTTCACAGATCTTTGTACACGACATTCTAGGCACAAATTTCTTTGCAGGATGATACATCAGTCTTTCTTCAACAGGTCAAGAGCAGCCAATGCCAGCCACCTCAAAACCTACATTCTTTTGGAGCACAGTGAATATTTCCACACGTTTGGGGATATTCTGTGAGACTTTTTGTGCTGTTCACAGCCATGACTAGAAAATGCTAGACAGAGCCAGGGTCTGCCAAGGATGGTGCAACATATGTTCCTCGTGCTGCCCTTGTCCAAAGAGGACCCTGTTTCCAGGCTCTGAAGGATGAGTTCATTTTTGAGCAGGCGCATATCAGCTCCAATTTAGTGACAGGACCAGGCCTGAGCTCTTGCAACCCATACTGTTGAGACAGCTAGTCACAAAGTCTGTGGTGAGACCTTCTACCTGGGATCTCTGCCCTTTGCAGAGAGACCTCATTCACAGAAGCCCCAATGCCTCTCTAGGAGATCATTCCACCTAAATGTTTTCTATGCCTGATAGTCATTAGTTTATGTTTCAAATAGCCTGGAGAGAATACTGCTAAGTAGAGTTGGCAAATAAACCCTGATAAGTTACTTGACACTACTGCATTCATTCATTCATTCATTCATGCATGCATTCATTCATTCATTCAGAAATACATAATTGCCTGTTACAGATCCGGTGAGACGGGGATTCATGCAATGACACACAAAAGAGAGGCCAGGTGGTCCCTTTTGACATGGAGCTTACACTTTCATTGGCTTCATACAACTTCCACTCTGATCTTGCCCTCCCCAGATTCCATATTTCCTCCTCAATGTGCCAAGCCTACCCTTTCATTTAGGAAGATACCTCATAGGATTGAGGACCAAAATCTTCAGCACAACCCTGTACCACTCGGTTCTGAGCTTTGCCGTTCTGGAGGCTGGGGACTGTGTCTTGCTGTTCACTGTGCCCCCACTGGCTAGCACTGCGCCTGGCAGTTCACCCTTTACTATTTGTTGGTGGCATAGATAGATAACTGCCATGTAGGCTTTATGAACAGACCGTGGCCATAGCTGTGGCTGCCTCTCCAGGAGCAAGGCACAGAATGGAAGGAGAGTCAGGGTCCCTGGCCCAAGCAATTCCAAGCTAGACTCACTCCATTCAGGGCAGCAAAGAAGCTGGCCTTCAAACAGAATATGGAAATAAGGAGAGTCCTGGTCAAAAAACTTTTGCTTGAAAAGCAAAGTGTGTGCTGAATTGTATACACCCGAAAGCAATTGTCTTAATGTGGCAGGGATGTAAAACAAATCGGGCGTAATTTGGAGGGAGGGTAATGAGGTACCAAGAACAAGAAAACATAAAGAATGACTGGGCTCAGCAAAGGTCTCGACTTTGTCCTAATTAGGCACAGTTGTTATAAGAAGTACATAATTAATAAGTGTGTGACCATATGTGAAATACAGCAGAGTTTTCTTCCTAATATGGAAGGTGTAATGAAGTGTGCACAGCTGGAAGTGGTTGTCCTAATTTGGCTGAGGCGGAAGGGCTGCCTGGAATTTTGAAGAGGTGTAGTAAGATGCGCACCACAGGTTTACACCTGAAAACAACTAATCCTATTCCAACTGGGCTGGGGTGTAATGAGATATAGCTAATTATCAAGAGTGTAATGAGATGCAAAAGCCACTGGAATTGAGCCGGAAATTTTGTTTAAAGTGAACTACGGTGCAAGCACCAAAAAGAATTTCTGCTTTGGTGCAGAATGTGGTGAAATGCACATGATTTGAGGAGTTGCTTTAACATACCTGGGCCACAGACTTATATCCATAAATGCTGTCGGGACAGTCACGCACCTGGAGCAGGAGCCCCTGGGTGTCTGAGAATGCAATGGCCTGTAAAAGCTGCATATGCATTTTTAAAATATAAATATACCTTGTGTGTGTACATAAAACGGGAGAAAAGGGAGCTCAGTGCTTTCAGATGAGTGTATTTCCCATTATACTCAATCCCATTTAGAAATGTGGCCTCAGAGTCCTGCCAATGAGGTCACTCTGATGACTTTGCAATAGATACTCTAGGAGGGACCTGACTCCAGGTGAAAAATCAGCTATCTTCCCATCTCAAACTTATTTTATTACCAGGCTAAGTTTCCATAAGAATTCATTTACTGTGCTAGATCAGGAAACCATTAGCACTGCTTTTGTTAATGTTTGTATTTTGTCATTTTTATTATGACCTCCTAGACACCATTTATTGAGTGTGTGCTGGATGCTGTGCTAAAAGCTTTAGCATGTTATTCCATTTAATCCTCACAATAATCCTATAATCTTTGAGCTGCAAATGATATTCGACTCCTCCACTCTCTCTGTCCTCTCCTCTGGCCCTTAGGGGGATCCATTTCTGGAACGAGATTTGGGAGGTGCCATTCTGCGCTCTCTGCTTCTAGTCAGCCCTGGGCCCCTGGAGCCCACCCTTTGGCCAGTGTGTCTGTATTACTCTTGGAAAGAGAATCCGCTGGCACAGGAGCTGAGACCAGCCAGCTGGAGGCTGCAGATGACCCAGACCTGGGCAAAAGGCTGGAGAGGCTGGGAGTGGGGGGGCTCAACATTTTGGTTCTAGAATCTTCTGTACCTTGGCTCAACATCTCACCTCAGCCTTATACAAATGGGTTGATGTTGTACAAGTTATTAAAGTCCCTAAGCCTCAGTTTCCTCATCAGTGGAATGGGAATAATAATGATGATGTTAATAACTCCTATCCAACAGTATTGTATAAAGTAAAAGAGAAGTTCCTGGCATATACTATTTACACATACATAGATAGTAATACAATATTATTATCTACCCATTTCTTTGAGGAGCTTTTGACCCAATCTCTAGAAGCCTCTGTTGCACAGTAACAGGGCAACCACCCTGGCTGGTTATTTTGTTGCAAGATGGTTTTAGCCCTCCCGCCACTCCCCCTCCTGCCACTCCCCCTCCTGCCACCCCCCTCCCCCCTCCCCCGTCCCCCCATGACAACTGCCCTCGGGTGTCTGGCTGTCTGGCTCCTCAAGCCTTTTTAGCTATTAGTGAGGTTTTGCATCTCATTGACTCCCAATGTATTATGCGCATCTCATTAAACTCTGAAGGCTTCAGTACCCTTTAGGGACCAGAACTTATCAGACTTAATGGCCTTCTGCCAGGGGTTTGAGTTTGCTGTTACTATTCCCACCTATGCTGAGGAATGTCAGATCATGGCTCTCTAATGTTCACAAACTGCTCTATGAAATTGAGGTGAGAAAAATGTCACAATTAAAAAAAATTTTTTTCTATATCAAACCCAGCTCTGAGCTCCCACTGACCACTCTCAGCAAATGTTCAATTTCAGTAATTTTTTGTGGTTCCCTTCCTAGGGAAGGCTTTCCCTCCCCTGGGCTATGCCAGCAGCTGTGCCACTGAAGCAGATCAGGAAATCGGGGGTGGTGAAGACAATGGCATCATCAGTGTGTCCAGATCCCATCCTCACTCCTGCTCTTCTGCCACACAATACTGTCCCAGGTACTGCTGCCCTCAATGCTGAGGTCGTCTCCAGTGTCCTGGCCCTATCTGGCAGCCTCCACCACTCCCTGGGCTCTTCCAGTGTTCACAGGTGTCCCCTGCACTCATCCCACCCGAGATCCTGCTCCAGGTGAGGCGTGATGAGAGCTAGGCTCATGTTTTAGTTTGCTAAAGGCTGCTGGGAGCAATATACCAGAAATGCGTTGGCTTTTATAATGGGAATTTATTAGGTTAAAAGCCTACGGTTCTGAAGCTGTGAAAATGTTCAAACCAAGGCAATGCTTTTCTCCCCAACGACTGGCTGCTTGTGACCCTGGACTCCAGCCACACTGCAAGGCACAATGGAGACTCTGCTGGTCTCTGCCTTCTCCTCCAGGCTCACTTTCTCCCTGAGCTCAGCTGTGGGTGATCGGCACATGGCAGGGTCCCCTCATCTCTCCCCTCTCCTCCAGTCTCATTGCTTTCAGCTTCAGGGTCTTTGTGGGCCTTCTCGCTCAGCCTCTCAGAGGCTTCTTCCTGTGCCTTTGTGCTCTACCTGATTCCAGCCTCTGGGACCTCACTCTCAGCCTTTCGGGGTTTCTCTCTGTCTCTCCACTTTTTCTGTGTCTGCAGCTTTTTAACTCCTCTGTTTATAAAGGACTCCAGTAAGAGGATTAAGATCCACCCTGGGCTACACCCTTCTGGAGCAATCTAATCAAATGGCCCTTAACCGATCTAATCTAATCAAAGGTTAGTAATAGGTTCAATTCAAGAACATAATTTTCTGGGTTCCACATAAAAGACTCAAGCCAATACAGCATGGGGTCAGAGTTGCCATGGAATCCACAGCCCTGTCTATTTTCTCGGTTTGAGGAATCTAACACTTCAGGTTGGACAATTCTGCCTTCTTCCCTCAGAATGCCAGTCTCTATTCCTTTCTGCCACCAGGATATAAAGGTTTCCTTAGCTTGACCTAGAACTTTCAAAACAATAGCCTCCTTGAGGGAGTTCCCAAGTGACTGCCAGTTTTCTCTTCCCATTTCCCCTCCCTCCTCTTTCTCTGCCCTGCAACTGAGGAAGTTTGTTAACCAAACCACTGGGGATAAAGAAACCTAGACTTCAGAAGCAAAGCCCCCAGATAACCTTCCTATGTGGTGACTGGAGGGGGCAGGGAGGATGAGATTCCTTTCATTCTAATTTGGGGTGGGGGGGTAAGATCAATTAATTTCTCAATAATTCACCCTGTTACAGATTCATAGAGCTGGACAGAACTTTAAAGAGCTTTTATCCCAACCATCTCACTTTTCTGAGGAAAAAAGTGAGGTCTCAGAAAAGAGTGAGACACTTAGTGACTGAGCAAGGCCTAGCACCTATTCTCAAGGACCCTGCATCTGGGAGCCCCATCGTGTGCCCTCCACTGTTAGGCTGCTGGGTATGGGGGTAAAAGGCAAGGTCTGCCTTCAAATCCATCACCATCTCATGAAAAGAAGAGGGCAACACGCATTCATCAACTGTGGAATACTGCAATCCAGCATACCACTGAAAGACCATTATATGGCATAGTTTAGGAATTCAGAACAGGGAATAATGATGGTAGATTATTGTTCATCAGATACAACTTAATGGAGGAGGTGGAACTGGACCTTGGTCTTGAAGAAAGTGCGGGGCTAGGGTACTAATGAAGGGACTTGAGATGAAGGGGTACATTTTGACAAAAACCCGTTTTTAAAAAGTAAGCAAAGAAAGTGAAGAATAAAAAATTCTCACAAGTATGAGGAGGATCAGCAGTGTGTGTCATGAAAATGAGTTGAGGGAAAACTTGTCAAGGATTCCTAGCACATTAGATGCTCTTTGATGATTTGTTCTTACCTTGCTGGGGACAGGGGCAGGTGTCAGTAGATACAGGGGAGCTTCACATTCCTGGAATTACACATGTGCAGCATTTTGATTTGGTGATGGTTTGAAAGTGCATTATATAAAATTAGGACTTAAAGTTTTAATCCAAGTCCCAATATTTCCTGTTCTCTACCTTCCAGGAATACAGTAGGATTGCATTTCCTGTTTGGGTAGGACCCTGTGATTAGATAGCCATTGAATGGTAAGTAGAAGTATGTGGCTTCCTGGCTAAAACATTAAATTACCTGTGTGAAACCCTCCAGAACTCACTTCTCCCTCTGCCACAGTGTCCTGCAATGTTCCAGATTGTAATGACTCAGTTAGCCTAGTTCCCAGAGGGAGGAAGATACAGAGCAGAGCCCCAGCTGACTGCAACGAACATGTGGTATAAGCAGGAACTAAGTCTTTGTTGCTTTAAGCCACTGGAATTTGAGGGATGTGTGTTACTGCCTCATAATCTTGTTTATCCAAACTGATGCATACAATTAAAAGGCTGACTGTGATAAGGAGAGCAAAAAGAGCAAGGGAGAAAGAATGATGCAATTATTGACTTCAAAGGGAAATATTTGAGTGGAATGATGGGAATTGGAGCCAAATTAAGAGACTTAAGAGAGAAGAGAGTGGTGCTTTGCAGATAGTAAGTGCTCAATTAGTACGTTTGTCCCAAGGAGCAACAATATGTGTTGTCTACCCAGGAAGTGACCTTGGATCCCCCCAGTATACTTTGTCTTTTTCTTTCTCTCCCTCCTTCAGCTTTATTTTAACACCTGTAATATTAGTGAACCCATATTTATAGGTCTAAGTTCAGTGTCTATTCATAGAAAAACTTTTGTATAAATCAATACATGAATAGAAAAACTTAATATCTATAATAATTAACTGTTATTAAAAGCTTACAAACCCTAAGAGGCCACATATCCTTGCTCCTAAATTCTTTTTGAGATCTTATCTCATTGGACCAGCCCATTTTCCTTTCAAAGTTTTCCATTGCAGTGCCATTCAATACCACTTCTCAGATCTGAGTGTTCATCCTCCAACAACCCAGGTCCATTCACCAAAAAATGAAAAAGACTGGGAGAAAAATCTATTTTCTGTTTTTTTACTCTCTTTTCTGACATCTCAGAATACCTTGTATTTCTCTGGTGCCCGATGGAAGTAAATGTTAATGGGTTTGAATGAGATCTGAAGTTACAATTTTAAAATGAGGAAACATAATACTGAAATGTTGTTAACTCAGCCAGTTTTGAGAGACTAATAAAGCACAAGGTACTAGGCCTTTTGGTACTTAAAGAGCTGAAATTCACTCATCTACAATCCAGCACACATAACAATTTTCATAGCGGTTATAGAAAATCCTAAGTTTTGCAGTTTTATTTACTGAAATTTTAATTTCCATGTTTCCCAGATGCAGTTAATTATGGTGCAAGTCCTGCTCCAGCTGCCCCCGAGCTGATTACTTACTGTCCCAGACCCCACCCAGAGCTCCAAGGGAAATAAGAGCATCTAAGAAATTCACGCTACATCCCACTCCCTCATTGAGGATTGACCTATGGCAATTTGACATTCCCAATTCTCAGGATCCTTTGGTAAACATCAGTAGCCTTTGACCATAGGAAGTGGGTAGGAGCAATATGCCTCCTTTGCTAGCAAGCAGCATGCTACCAGGTAAGCAAGCTGCAGCCAACACTTATTAGCAAGCCAGTACAAAAGTCATCTGCCAACAGGCTCTGCAAGTTCAGTGAGGCCCCACTCTCTATCCCAACTCTCTGATCAGCACCCGGCAAATACAACAGTGCTTGGTCTGCAGCATCAGCCTCTTCTGGTCAGATCTGGAGACAGAGCTCTGTTAATTATGAGGGATGGGGGACCCAGAGCGCTGCTCCACAGCTGGCAGGTACTGGGTTTACTTATTTTTTTATTCATTCATGAAAAAGCGGGTAAGGGCCCAAATTCTTACTAGCCAACCAAAGATCTTGAACACTCATTTCTAACCCCTCTTAGGCTAATTACCAAATCCTCAGGTGCTGATTTAGATTGAAACGTTTGACTCAGCCATCTCTGGGGTAGAAGTTCTGGAAGGATGTCTCTGTGTCTGGCCTGTGAAACAGCATTTGTCTGGAGCTGACTGTTTGGGCTGTCCTGCCCCTCAATAATGTTCTGCCCTTCAGAAGAAAAGTCAGTCCCTCTAATTCCCCACAATAGGATATCTACCTGCCATTTTCCTAGTAGTGAGTATGGGTTTGCACTGAGCCATCCATTTGACCTTTGGACCCACAACTCAAATTTGCAAGGCATGACCCAAGGTGTAGTTCCAGCCTGCTGCGGAGCACAAGGACACTAACTGGGTCCACTGGAAACAAGACCATGTTTTGCCCAATGGCTGGTACTTCTCTGACCCACTGAGCACCCTGGGCACCCTCCATCAGGAAGCCTGACCAGAGATCCCACGAACTAGTACATAGAGGCTCAGGGCAGCCTTCCCAGAAACCTAACCCCTATTGCTGATGCAACTGGCTCCTCATGTTCAGGGCTTTGCATCTTATCACTAAAACATGTGGAGTCCATCCAGCATGTGCTATTAATAGCCAGGGCCATGCCACCAGCCCATAGCTTATCAATAATGCATAGCTGCAGCCCATGACTTAGTTAAGCTACAAACGTTCCTCATCTGCATGATTAGCTCTTACCTTACTGATTAAAAAGGTTCATCCTGTCACATCCTTCTGAATGACTGGCTCTTTTGAAAGGGAGCCAGATTCTCTAAAATGCATCTCAAAACCAAATAAAAAGGAATCAACAACAAAAACAAAACCCACTTAAGAAACTAATTAAGATGCTTTACCAAGTTCAATGCCATGCTTATTGGAAGAACTGACAGTGGTTATGGCTATAAGCTGGGAGATAAGGTTGGAGAGGTCTTATGGGAGATACTAATGAGTTGTGATTTTTTCACCTTGAAGCATTTGGGGGAACCACTAGGGGTTTTAAGCAAGAGAGTGATATTAGGTGGTTGGTTTTTTTTGAGGTACTGGAGCTGGGGATTGAACCCCAGACCTCGTATGTGGGAAGCCGGAGCTCAACCACTGAGCCACATCGGCTCCCCTGATATCAGGTTTTGACTTTAGAAATATCACCCTCAAGGGAAGATGGATATGGAATTGGAAGGAGGGTGGCAGAGAGACAAGTCAGTAATCCAAGAGAAAGATGGTGGTGACATAAACTAGGGTGATGGCACTGCAGATGGAGAGAAGTAGACAGATCAGGAGATAGCTAAAATCGTGACTTGCTTCCTCACTGCCTTTAGGTTTCTGCTTGAATTTCACCTACTGAGTCCTTCCTTGACCACCTATTTAAAACAGCAGCCCCCAAGGCCCTATCCCCCTTCTCTGCTTAAGTTTTCCCTGTAGCATTTATCACTGTCTGGCATTCTGTATAATTTCATTGTTAATTTGTGTGTTGTTTGCCTTTCCCAGTGAAAATATAAGCCCTAGGAGGGATTTTTGTATCTTTTGTTCTCTGTATCCCCAATACCTAGGATAATCCCTGGCACATAGTAAATGGTCAGTAACTATTTTTAGAATGAATGAATAAGTGAAGAATGAATATACTCTATAGGACATGGTCATTGGTTGTATGGAAAGGGAAGAGTAAGAAGTGTTAAAGGAACAAAGAAAGGTTCCCAGGTTCCTAACTGGGTTAACCGAGTGTGGTACACCATTTAGTGAGATGGAACATCATGCAGGGAGGGTAGAAGCAGGACGGGAGGTGAAGAGGTGAGTGGGTGATAAATTTGAGGCACCTGTGGGGTAGTTAGTAAACGATGTGTGGAGCCAGGAGAGAGCTTTCAGCTAGAGGCATAGATTTTGGAGCCTTTATTCACTCAAAAGATATATTTATTGAGCACCTACTTTGTTCCAGACACTCTGCCAGGCCATAATGGATACAAAGATGAGCCAACTGAGGTCATCCAAGTAGATGACATTAGTCATGAAGTCAGCAAGTACTACTGCAGTTGACAATAGCCAGTGTTATTGATAGAGCAGGGAAACAGATGTTCTCCTAGATCTTGGAAAGAACTGGAAATGAGTAAATTCTTTCTGGAATACAATTTATCAAAAAGCTTAGAAATTTACATGCTTTTGATTCAGCAATTTCCTTTCTAGATATTTATTTGCTGGTTATAAGCACAAAGTTTGCTATCCACCAAGAGGACAAAGGAAATCCCTACTTGGATGTCACCATGAGGGCACCTAGGAACTTCAGCCAGAGATGCAGAGGGCAGGCCCCTTAGGCCCTGCACCCTAAAAGGGGCTCTGAGGGCACCTTCTAGACGTGGCTGAGCAAAACCCAGGGTCTAACTCTGGTCCCTTGCATATGTCTAAGTCACATTATCAAAGCATTGGCACCCTCTTCCAGTTACTTATGTCTGTGTAACAAACTAACCCAAAACTTAGTAACGAAAAACAATTATTTTATTCTATCTCATGATTCTGTAGGTTAGGAATTCAGGCAGGGCTCAGCTGTGCAATTCTGCTCTATGTGGCATCACCTGGGGTCACTCAGTGATATTGAACTTGTGGCTGGGCCAGTCTGGAGTATCCAAAGTGGCTTCACTCACATGCTTGACACTTTGGCAGGGGCAACGCCAAGGCTGGGCTCAGCTGGATCTCTCTGTCACTCCATGTAGTCTCAAGGCCACCTCACATTTTCCAGCAGGGCAGCTGGGTTTTTTACATGAGGACTCAGGGCATCAAGAAGGTGCCAGTCCTTTTAAAGGCTAGGCATAAAACTAGCATAGCATCAATTTGGCCATACTCTACAGGTCAAAAAGTAACTGACCAACCCAGATTCAAGGAGAGAGGAAATGGAGCCCACCTTTAAGAAGGAGGAACATGAAAGAATTTGCAACCATCTTTAATCTGCCATACTTTCTCGTTCAGCATTGCCAAGGGGGCGAGAACTGGCATTTGCATTTGTTATTCCCCTTCTACTCCTCTACTGTGTAGGCAAATTCCTCCCTGTAAGTAAATGTCTTCCAAAGTGAAAATCTCAACCTGTATTTCTCCACAGAAAATGAGAGTTATTACAGTAAACAAAAAGGATCCCTTGGAATATCACCCTAATGCCCATTTGTGACAAACAAAGGCTGTTCTGGCTCCAGAAGTTGTTAACTTGACTCTCCTGAGAAGGTCTTTTACTGTGAAAGAGATGTGATCAGACTAGTCTAAACCATCCATTCCTGGAAACATGGCTCAGCCAAAGGTGTGGAGTTTCTACTGATTACTTATCATATTGAACACCATCTATAACTGGTTGCTCTGAAGCTGGCTTTTGCTTCTAAGCCAATGTACAAACCTAAGTTATAATTCCAAAATACTCTTGTGGAAGCCATGAATATTTCCTCATTTGTCCAATAGAAGAGAGGCTTGTCTCTTGTCAGTGTTACGGCAAAAATAATCTCTTATCAGAGCACCATGGAGCACCCATAAAGTGCCTGAGGTGCCAGTCAAGAGTGAGAATATGGCTACCAATTGGTAAGACACCACAAAAGCAAGGAGAAGAGCTACCAGGAGCACTGGGAGACCTAGATGGGAAAGCTGATGAAAGAGAAGGTCCTAAAAGGCTGGTAGTTCCTCTTATCACATGTTGACACCTGAGTTCCTCTTAGATTATCTTTATATCAGGAGGGCCTCAGGTAGGCTTCTCTAAATGTAGATACCTCCCCATTTTGCAAAGCTGGCAGATGATTACAGAGGGCATAGTCTTTCCAAGTGCTCAGAGAAGGGACAAGCTCTCCTGGAAAAACATCTGGCTCCATGGTAAAGAAAGCACTCACCAAAAAGGTAGGTCTCTCAGCCTTTTTAGTCTCATTGCTAAGTTTTATAACTGCTAATGGCAGCTCTGGACCAGGTTGAGAAGTAAGACCTTGGATTTTAGTTCTGAGATGATGGGTGGTGTAGCAGTTTGGCATTATTTATGAATTCCAAAAATAGATATTGGATTATGTTTGTAAACTGGTCTGTTCCTCTGGGCATGATTAAATTATGATTAGGGCTTTGATTGGGCCACATCAGTAGGATGTTGAGTCCCTGCCCCCTTAGTGAGTGGGGACTCACAGATAAAACAACATGGCAGAGAAGAGAGTTGGAGTTTTAATGCTGGAGCCCTGGGAAGTAAGCACACAGAGGACCAGAGCAGCTGAGCCTGGAGAGAATCGAGCCCCAGGGAGAGAGACAGAACAAGTCGCCTGATAGTTTACAGCTGGCCTTGTGGAGACAGCAGCACAGCTGAGCCTGGAGGGAAACAAGCCCTGGGAAGAGAGGAACCCAGGAAGCCTGAACTCTTAGCAGATGTTGGCAGCCATCTTGCTCCAACACATGGCAACAGACTTTGGTGAGGGAAGTAACTTATGCTTTATGGCCTGGTAATTGTAAGCTTCCTCTCCAAATAAATAGCTTTTATAAAAGCCAACAGATTTCTGGTATTTTGCAACAGCACTACTTTGGCTGACTAATACAGGTGGCAATTTTAAAATATGCCCACAAATTCCACAAATTCTTTGGAATTCCTCCTTTCAAGATATGGAGCTTGGAAATTTCCAGAATGGCAGAGTAAAGACCTCCAAAAATCTGCTTCTCCATAAAAGCAACAAGAATACTAGCAAAAATCAACTTTTTCCAAACTTTGAAAAAATCAACTTTTTCCAAACTCTGAAAAATAACCAAAGGCTTGCAACAATCTGAGAAGTATTTATTCAAGACAAATGACTGACTGAATCTTGGTAAGAATAGCAAGCTTTGTAGCATTTTAACTCACATTATCCCCCATCTTCCTCTCTCCAGCTCTGCAGTAGCCTTGAAAACCAGTTGTCTTGCAACCATGGAAGCTGTGAAAATCAGCAGACTTACAGCCACTGGAGGGGGCAGATCTGGTTTGGAGCTCTTCAAAAAGCCCCATCTCCATAGAATTGTCATTATTTTACCTGTCTTACAGTTCCTTGGAAAAGCTTCCTTTGTATTGTCATTATTTGGCCTGCCTTAGCGCTCACTGGTTTGGTGGGGAGCTGAGGGAAATAGTCAGAAACAACCAATAGCAATTTTTTTTTAACATTGCAGCTGCCTGAGTCTGTGAGCCAGCTGAGGCAAGCAAGAACCTGGCCAAAAGTTTAAAAGGAGGTTCTGGGGAGTGAGATATCCATAGGAGCCTTTGAAAAGCTCCAACATATTACTTGGGATTTAGAAAGCCATGCACATGTGCAGGGCTGTGTGCGTGCCCAGGCAAGTCCTAAGAGGGACCCAGTCTCTCACTCCTGGCTGACCTCGAGGCCCTATGCAAGCAGGAAGTTGTAAACTGCTGAAGATTTAAGTTTTGCCCCAACACATACACAGAGATTCTTGGCAAAGGTTGGGAGAATATAGGTTTAGGCATTTAAGGAAATCTCTGTCCAATCATTAACGGAACACTAAGCTAACTGAGCAGAGACTTCAGTGGCTGCACATGACAAGGAATACATACTGTATGGAATTAGTTCAGGAAAGTCACTAAACAACCAAACAGCACCAACAAATACTTGGTGGGGGAAGGAATCTAATTTCCAGATTTGCTACATTATGCTTTTTAAAATGCCTAGTTTCAGGAAGCGGGTGTGGCTCAATGGATAGAGCTCCAGTTTACCATATGGGAGGCCCCGGGTTCGCTTCCCGGGGCCTCCTGGCCCGCGCGGCGCAGTGGGCTGATGCAGCAGGACCTCACAGCAAGGGGGAGATAAGCAGACACGGAAGAAACACACAGCGAATGGACACAGTAAAACACAAGCAGCAAGGGGGGGATAAATAAATAAATAAATAAATCTTTAAAAAATAAAATAAAAATAAAAAAATAAAACGCCTAGTTTTTAGCTAATGGGTACAGGGTTTATTCTGGGGATGATGAAAATGTTCTGGAATTGTTTAGTGGTTGCATAACCTTGTGAATATACTAAAAACCATTGAATTTTACACTTTAAAGGAGTGCATTGTAAGATATGTGACATATCTCAATTTTAAAAGTTTTTTTTTTTAAAGAAAGAATGTCTCACTTTCAACAAAAAATTATGAGACACACAAAGAAACTAAAAACTATGGCCCATACACAGGGGGAAATATCAGTCAATAAAACTTGTCCCTGAGGAGGCCAGATGTTGGACTACTATACAAAGACTTTAAATCAGCTGTTAGAAACATATTCAAAAAACTAAAGGAAACCATGTCTAAAGAATTAAAGGAAAACACGAGAATGATATCTCACCACATAGAGAATATCAATGAAGTGACAAATTATTTTTTAAAAAGAAAGAGGTGGAGCCTAATTCCTCTCCCTTTGAGTTGGGCTGTAGTTAGTGACTCAATTCTTATGAGTAGACAATGGCAGAAGTGATGGTGTGTGACTTCCAAGATTAGGTCATAAAAGACATTGAGGCTTCCTCCATGCTCCCTCTTGGATCATTCCTCTGGGGGGAGCCACTGCTAATGTCACGAGTACACTCAAGCAGCCCTATAGAAAGAACCACACTGCAAAGAACTGAGACCTCCTGCCAATAACCAACAAGGAACTGAGGCCTTCTTCCAGTAGCATGTAGGTGAGTCATCTTGGAAGCAAATCCTCCAGCTCCAGCCTTCAGATGACTGCAGCCCTAGCAGCTGACGTCTTAATTACAACTTCATTAGAGATCCTGAGTTAGAATCACCCAGCTAAGTCACTCTCAGAGTCCTGATGCTCAGAAGCTGTATATCTCACACAAGTTATGTTTATTGTTTAAGCAGTTAAATGTGGGAATAATTGGTTTTGTGGTAATAGTAACTAAAATATGCAGGGGGAAAAATCCTCCAAAACTATCCAAGGAAAGAATTAAGATCAAAAAGGAAATGTTACCAGGAAGCTAATTTTGTTTCAATACAAGGAAAAATGTTGTATAGTAAGAGTACCCCACAATGGAATATTTACTGTAGCAAGAGGACTTGCCACTTGGCATTTTCAATCAAAGGTAAATGTCTACTTATCATAGGACTTTTGTAGATGACCTCTGCTTTCAACTTTATAATCTGACACTCCCCACCTGTTTTCATAAAGAATTTTAGGTAGCCTGGAATTATGACATACAAGTAAAGATGTTAAGATAAAAATGAAAAATAGAGATCAGAAACCACATAGAAGAATTAGGAGAATTGCTGCAATTGAAATTAAAACTTTTGGGAGACTCAAACAAGAAGAAAATCCTACCCTAACCACAGGAAATGTTGATTTAGTAGGCACCTGGAAATATATATACTTAAGTGTCCTAGCTAATTCTGGTTGGATAACTACCAATCCAGTCTGTCCCTTCCAACCTTTGTCATCTCCTCTGATGTTGTCGGGTGCTAATCATTACCTAATTTAAGGTAAGCTGAAGTATCATCCCTGTTACCGAGTCCATGGGCCACAGATCCCAGAAGCTGGATATACAAAAGCCTAGCTCCCTCAATAGAGAAGCATATCTCACTGTCTAATGTTTTCAGGGACTGCCTTGTGGTCCCCTAAAACAAGGCCAATTTATCTTGCCTAACATTGGGAGGCAGTCTCCTTGGTTCACCCCAATGGCAGATGGAAGAGATGGTTTCAACTCATAGACAGTCTTTGCTGAGACAAGCATTTGGGTGAACCAAATCAAGACTTAACTAATCAGTCCAAGGCATCCTGCACATTGACTAGGGAGCTACCTCCACTACCTGATATGAGATGGGAACACCTGACTTCCCAGCAGATCCCATTTATCTCTAAACCCCTCCTCCTGGTTATTTTGGCCCCCCTTAGAGAGAGGCACTAAGGTGCTATAGCTCTGTTTCAGAGTATGAAAGGCCCAGTTTAAGCCTAGAAAATATTCGAGGTGATATCAATTGGACTCCTCAGTCATTAAAAGTTCTGGAAGAAACCTGACTTGGACTTGCACTGTTTTCCAAGGAAAACGCATATGACAAGTGCTATCCAAGGTCCTGATAACTACTGGGTTCTTGATTTCCAGCGAGCTCTGGGTAGAAACGAGGCACACATGCATCCCAAGCACTATCATGAAAGGAGGATTCACACCTATTAATCAACTTAAAGTCTAAGACAAAAACAGAGAAACGGCACCTGATGTTCTTTTCAACCAAAGTCCCTGCTTAATTCCAAACAGATTCTGCAGGCTGGATGGCAGGCAGCTGAAGGGTGATCAGTCTTATCCTAGAATTAAAGCCTGCTGCGATGTTAATGAAGACCCGCCAGTGGGTTTGCTGGAAGGTAATTTAGATCTACATAATTATGACTTAATCCCTCACCCTGTGACATCAAAAAGGTCCCTACCCAAGTGGAAGCTGCATGATTTCATGCCACAAAGAGTACAGCTGTGCAACTCTGTTCCCTTTTGTGTGCAGTGCTCACATCAGTCATGATAGCTTTATTAAATGGTATGACCCGACCTGATTCTTGTACACAGAGTGCTATCTCCCAATCAAAACCGCAAAATGTGGCTGAGCAGGCTGTGAAAAGAAATCAAGATCTGAATCTTAAATAGAAGATTAACTGCTCTGGATGGGAAAGCTGCTTGGTGGGGGTGGGCATGGCTCAGAGCCATCTCAGTTTTTCAGCCATGGCAATTGGGAGGTGATGCCACTAGCAGTTGGAGGTAGAGAAGTGCTCAGGGCTGTCTTCAGAACCCCAGCAGTGATTCTGGGATCAACTGTCATGGCAGAGAATTGCTACTGGGACACATCCTCATCACACACACACAACAAGTTCCCAGGGGCAAGGGGAGCCCTCATTGAAGCATTTATACTTTTCCTTATCTACCTTCCAAGGGAGATGAGACCTGGACATGAGAATTACAGAGACCTTGCCGACAGGGTCAATGTTTCCTTCAGAAAAGATCTTGGGGCCGACTCAACCAGATGCAATGCCACAGAAGAGTGATGGAGGTCACTTGTGCTAGAGGCCTTCAAGGAGGGACATAAATTGTGCCCAGCTTGGGGTGGGGAGATGGGGAGAGGATCAGGAATGCCTCAAGAAGGAGGTGGCATTTGGGCTTGGCGTAAAGGAGGGGTAGAACTATG